>JABUQX010022886.1:0-22500 GCA_015478945.1 Trachelipus rathkii
TGCATACAGAACGAATAGGTACGAAGCTGATGAGGTAAATATTCCTTTAACAAATCAGTAATAGTGATGTGCTTGTTTTTTTTATTTATTTATTTTATTTTTATTTTTAATTTTCATTTTTTTTAAACTTTCGTTTTTAAAAACTTTTATTTATTTTTCAATTCATTTCTTTCAACTTTTGTTTTTAAAAAACTTTTATTTATTTTTAATCTTACATTTCTTGAAATTTTTGTTTTTAAAAAACTTTTGTTTATTTTTAATTTTATTTCTTAAAACTTTTTTGTTTTTTAAAAAACCTTTTTTTTATTTTTAATTTATTGTCTTTAAACTTTTTGTTTTACTAAAATTTTATTCTTTTTATGTTTGTAACGTAAAAATTTACATTTTTAATAAACAAAAGCTGTAACAATTCAACCACCCCTCCCTACCCTCTCTCCGCCCCAACCCTGATGCTATTGAGGTATTGATCTATTGATCTATTGAGGCTATCGATTATTGACTCAAGTACATATATTAGAGTATCAATTTTGGATAAACATAGCATAAATTCAAGTTGTCTTTTTTTATTCTAACCCTCGAATATATGCTGGACATAACAAAGTTTAACCTCAACATCAAGTAAAGCTAAACATATACATAACCTGATGTAAGCATCTATGATGTTTAGCCACAAACCTAACAACCACCTTAAACACGAATAAACAGTCACCATTAACAAAATACCATACTTAACAATAGGAAGTAACTAACAATGCATTACAGAACGTAACCTTTTCACACTTTTTTTCAAACAGTATCTCTAACATATCACTGTTATTTTTACATTAACATAGAACATTTAACAAAAATTTATCATAACCTAACCTAATTATCATACTGACCAAGAATATATATGCTAACGTTAACAAAGTTTTCATATCAATAAAGCTAACATATAACCTGAACTAAGAATATAATGTTACACCAGTCAAACCTAACTCATCTTAAACACAAATAAACAGTTAACATTAACAAAGGTTCATACTTAGCAACGTAAAGTAACTAACCATGCATACAGAACGAAAAACCTATTCACACTTTTCAAATATCTCTAACATATCACTGTTATATTTACATTAACATAGTAACATTTAACAATAAGTAACCATAACTTATCCTAATTACCATATGGGTACACAAATATATGCTTACGTAACAAAGTTTTCACATCAATAAAGCAAACGTATCATATCCTGAACTAAGAATATAACGCACAATGACAAAACCTAACATAACTCCTTATGATCGAATGAATGGCTAACATTAACAAAAGTTCCATACTTAACAACTAAAGAAACTAACACTGCATACAGAACGAACCAGTTACGAAGCTGATGTGGTTCCTGTTTCACTAGAGGTATCAGATACAATGTTGAGAAATTTGTCAAACTCCTCCCACTTTTTCGAACATTACGCATACCTATGATTCTTGTTTGGTTCGTTTCGAAACATTAAGCTATACATTTGATTCTTGTTTGTCACAGGGTCGTCATAACAAATTTATTAAAAACATTTTATGTTTTTGCTAATGTCTTAATGTTTTAAAACAACTCTAAAAACTTTTATTTTTAATTTTAGTTCTTTAAAACCTTTTGTTTTTGTTTTTTTTTAACTTAATTTTTAATTTTATTTCGTAAAACTTTTTGCCTTTTACTTAAAACCTTTTAATTTTAATTTTATTTCGCTAAACTTTTGTTTTTACTAAAAATTTTATTCTTTTAATTTTTTATCACGTAAAAAAAATTTGTGTTTATTACATACCCAAAAGCAGTAAATCGTAAATCAACCCGATCACCCTACTCTCCTTCAGCGTCTCCTACCATCCCACGATGCCAACGATCTTTCGATCTATTGATCAAGTCAACATTCCGTGTATCATTTCGAATAAACATAACATAAAAACAAGTTCTTTCATACATTATTGCAACGAATATATGATACGCATAACCAAAGTTTTGCCCCTTAATAAAAACTAACATGGCATCATAGGTGCCAAAAATCATAAAAATGTACAATAATAAACCTAACATACCTTAAACATGAATAAACTGTTAACATTAACCAAGTTAAATACTTAAAAACAGTAAAGTAACTCTAACATAACATACAAAAAACGTACCCTATGCATAACCTTTGTCAAGCATGATCTCTAACATAGCAGATGTTAATTTCAGATTAACATGGTAATATTTAACAAAAATTCATCATAACTTGGTCTGATTATCATAATGATCAACGAATATAGAGTTAACGTAACAAAGTTTTTTCACATTAATAAAGCTTACATAGCATCATCTGAACTAAGAATATATCGCAAACACAAACCTAACACAACTTAACATGAATAAAACTGTTAACATTAAAAGTTCCACATTTAAAACCAGTAAAGTAACTAACATTCATGCAAAACGTAACCTACTCCTACTTTTTCGAGCATATCTCTAGTATATTAAACGTTTTAATATTACATTGATAACTGTAATATTTACTAAATTTGATCCACAAACCCTGTTCTAATTATCAATCAAGATCAACGAATATAATGCTAACGTCAAGTTTTTTACATTGACATAGTAAATATTTAACCAAAAATTTATCAATAACCTTACTAATATCATAATCCACAACAAATAATTGCGAATATAACAAAGTTTTATCCAAAAATAACATAAAATAACAAAGTTTTAACTCAAACATAACATATAAATAAGTTTTTCGAATAAAATGTCAGTAAAGTGTAATAATTCACCGATTTTAAAGCTGTAAAATCAGTAATCAACCATATAGGCCATCCTACCCTCCATAACCACCTAGCCGTGACCTTATGATCTATCGATCTAGTGAATCAGATCACATTACGAGATCATTTCGATAAACAATATGGATACTGATAAAGATAATACTAACATCGAATATATGCTAACGTAACATTGTTTTCACATCAAATAAAGCTAACATATCATTACCAACATATAAGAATAATGTTTGCCAATGCCAAAACCTAACCACATACCTTACGCCCGATAAACTACTAACATTAACAAAGTTCCATCTTTAACAACAGTAAGTAACTAACATAGCGTACATAACGCAACCTATTTACACTTTTTTCAAGCACATCAACATATGCTAAATATTAACGTTAATTTTACATTGACACAGTAATACTTTGACAAAAATTTATCATAACCCTGTCTAATTATCATACAGACCAACGAATAACTGCAAGCATAACAAAGTTTTAAACCAAACATAACATAAAATTAAGTTCTTTGAATAAAATATCATAGTAACTTGTAATAGTTTACTGATTTTAAAAACAGTAAATCAGTAAATCAACCATCAACATCTCCCCACCCTCAAACCATTAACTTTTGATCTATTAATCTATTGGATTCATGTCACATTTTTGAGTATCATTTCGGATAAACATAACACAAATAAGTTCTTTATATACTAACCATCGAGTATATGCTAAAGTAACAAAACGTTTTTACATCAATAAGCTACATGAAACATAGCCTGAACTAGATATAATATACAACGACAAACCTAACACACCATATGTTTTTTTTTTTTTTTTTTTTTTTTTTTTTTTTTTTTTTTTTTTTTCCTTTTTATCACCACCGCGCTCACGGGCAGAGCCCTATTAAGGAGGGGGTGTTGTTAAACTCAACAAAATTTCAACTAACGCAAATTACGCAGATGAGCACAGACGCGGGCTTTTTAAAGTGAGGAGATTAAAATTGAGTAGGAAACACAGAAGATGGAAAGAAGAATTCCACAGAACAGAATGTTGGTGGAAGGAAAGAAGGAGGCACCGCAGCGAACTAGTCTGGAGTTGCTTTAACATCAACACAAAAACTCATGTGCCGACACAGCACCCCTTGTTCTGCGAGGGCGTCTTAAAGGGGGCGGCACGCGAGTGGAAAGCTCCCTCGGCACCTGCCGCTACAGGGTACCTATAGAAAAGAGATAAAGCACCACATCGGCGCCGTTCAAAGATAGAGGTCAACGTGAACTAGAAAGTACACGGACAGTTTATAAGTCTTTTAGCCTTTGAATAAACTAACTAACATTAACAAAGTTCCGCACTTAACGACAGTATAAAGTACCTAACACGTCATAAAAAACCGTGACCTATTCACACTTTTTCAAGCATATTCTCTAACATATCAATGTTAATTTTACACTAACATCGGTAATATTTAAAAAAATTTAGCATAACCCATATCTAAGCATCATACTGACATACGAATATATTGCTAACCGTAATCAAATCTTTTAAACATCAACTTCGTCATATTTAAAAAAAATTCATCATAACTCGTCTAAATATCATAATCCCCAACGAATACTTTCCAACATTAAAAACACAAAGTTTTTAATCAACATAACATAAAAATAACAAATTTTATTCTGACATACTTAAAATAGTTCTTTGATATAAATGATCACAGTACAAGCGTAATAATTTCTGATTTTAAAGCGGTAAATCGTAATAGTAATCAAACACCCCTCCATGCAGTCCCCCTATAACACCCAGCCACCTATGATCTATTGAAACTATTGAATTCAAGTCATATTTCGAGTCTCATTTTGGATAAACATACGAATAAAACTAAGTTCTTTATATACTGACCTATGAATATATGCTTATGCAACAAAGTTTTAGCATCAATAAAGCTAACATACGATAACCTGAACTAATATATGTTACAAACATGCAAACCTAACATACCCTGTGTATGAATAATTTGCTAACAACCTGAAATTCCTCAACCTTTCAAAGGAAAGTAGCTAACACGGTATACATATTCGATATGTTCCCACTTTTTCGAGCATATTAGCAACAGATAAAGCCGTATATTTAACAAAATCCCTTAACAAGTGACCAATTCTATCAAGATACCAGCATCTTGAACTATGAATTATCACTATTTCATCAAAGTTTCGAGTATAACATCATTTGAACTATGAATAAACGTAGCCATTACCAAAATTTTTGAGGCAAACCTAACATTACGCAACAAAAACTTATCCTAGGCTCACGTTTCTAACACATCACCGTCAGTTAACACAGTAATATCTTACAAAACTCATCACTTCTCTAACAAATCAGTGTTAATTTCACATTATCAATAGTAATATTTAACATTAACGTCATCTTACCTTACGAAAACATATTTCATAACCGGAGTATCTAACGCAGACATCCAACTCCCGAGAGAAAACCCAAGGGATGCGATCCTTGAAAGAGTGCGAATCCTGAGGGGGGGGATCACGCCGAAAGGGTGTAAGCGGGTTTTGGGCCTCAGCCCAAAACCCGCTTACACCCCTTCAGCGTGATCCCACCTCTCAGGATTCGCCCTCTTTCAAGGATCGCATCCCTTGGGTTTTCTCTCGAGTTGATGTTGCTGCTTTAGATACTGCTCGTTAATGAACCAATGTTTATTCGTCAGGTAGGATACGTTATGTTAAATATACTTGACATGTTGAAATTAAACACTGATTTGTTAGAGAAGTGATGTTTTGTAAGATATTACTGTGTTAACGATGGTGATGTGTTAGAAACGTGAGGCCTAATAAGTTTTTTTTGCGTAATGTTAGGTTTGTTTTTCAAAAAATTTTTGGTAATGTCATACGTTTATCTTAATAGTTCAATGAATGTTATATCGAAACACTTGACACTTTTGATGAAGATAGTCGTCATTCCAATAGTTCAAGATGGCTGGTACTTTGAATAGATTGGTAACTTTACAAGGATTTTTTTTAGTATAGGCTTTATCTGTTGCTTGATATGCGGGAAAAGTGGGGAACATATCGAATTATTGTATGACCTGTTTGCTACTTTACCTTTGGATTAGTAAGGAATTTTCAGGTTGTTAGCGGATTATCCATACGCAAGGTATGTTTGGTTTGCATTTGTACATTATATTCTTTGTAAGGTTACGAAACATGTTAGCTTTATTGATGCTAAAACTTTTTGCGTAAGCAATATATTCATAGTCAGTATATAAAGAACTTAGTTTTTATGTTTTATGTTTATCCAAAATGATAACTCGAAATATGACTTGATAATTAGTTCAATAGATCATAGCGACTGGGTGGATAGGGACTGCAATGGGGGGTGGTTTGATTTACTGATTTACCGCTTTAAATCAGTAAATTATTACGCAAACCTGTGATATTTTATTCAAAATATGGATCTTTATTCAGCTGTTGAATAAAATTTTGTATTTTTAATGTTATGTTTCGATAAAACTTTTATGTTTGCAAGTATTCGTTGGGGATTATAATATTTAGACGATGTTTTGATGAATTTTTGTAAATTTGCGAAGTTGATGTAAAAATTTTGATAGCGTTAGCATATATTCGTTGTTCAGTTATTTATCCTTAGATAGGGTTATGCTAAATTTTTGTTAAATATTACGAATGTTAGTGAAAAATTAACATTGATATGTTAGAGATATGCTTGAAAAAGTGTGAATAGGTCACGTTTTGTATGACGTGTTAGGTACTTTACTGTCGTTAAGTGCGGAACTTTGTTAATGTTAGTAGTTTATTCGTACATATGGTGTGTTAGGTTTGTAGTTGTATATTATATTCTTAGTTCAGGCTATGTTATGTTAGCTTTATTAATGTTAAAACCCGTTGTTACGTTAGCATATACTCAATGGTTTAGTATATAAAGAACTTATTTTTGTGCTGTTTATCCGAAATGATACTTCGAAAATGTGACATGAATCAATAGATTAATAGATCAAACAGGTATTGGAGGGGGGGTGGGGAGATGTTGATGTTTGATTTAACTGATTTAACTGTTTTAAAATCGGTAAACTATTACAGTTTAGTTATGAAATATTTTATTCAAAGAACTTATTTTATGTTATGTTTGGTTAAAACTTTGTTATGTTTACAGTTATTCGTTGGTCTGTAGGATAATTAGACAGGGTTATGATAAATTTTTGTCAAGTATTACTGTGTCAATGTAAAATTAACGTTAATATGTTAGAGATATGTTGATGTGCTTGAAAAGTGTAAATAGGTTGCTTTATGTACGCTATGTTAGGTACTTTACTGTGTTAAGTATGGAATTTGTTAATGTTAGTAGTTTAATTCGGGCGTAAAGCGTGTGTTAGGTTTTGAACATTGTGCAAACATATTTTAGTTGTGGTAATGATATGTTAGCTTTATTAAGTGAAAACAATGTTTAGGTTAGCCTAATATCGATGGTTAGTAATTAATAGGAACTTATTTTTGTACTATGTTTATCCGAAATGGATACTCGATATGTGATCTGAATACTGATCGATAGATCATAAGGTCAACGGCTAGGTGGTTAGGAAGGGTGGGATGGGGCCTAATGGTTTGATTTACTGATTTACAGCTTTAAAATCGGTGAACTATTACACTTTACTATGACATTTTATTCTAAAAACTTATTTTTTATGTTTGTTGGATAAAACTTTGTTATTTTAATGTTATGTTTGGATAAAACTTTATGATAATTTTTTGTTAAATATTACTATGTCAATGTAAAAAACTTTGTTACGTTAGCATTATTCGATGGTTAGTATATAAATAATTAGACAGGGTTGTGATAAATTTAGTAAAATATTACTGTATCAATGTAAATTAACGTTAATATGCTGAGATATGCTTGAAAAGTATGAGTAGTTAAGTTTTGCATGCAATGTTAGTTACTTTACCTGTGTTAAGTGTGGAACTTTGTTATGTTAACAGTTTATTCAAGTGGCGTACGGTGTGTTAGGTTTTGTTGTCGTGGAATATATTCTTAGTTTCAGATGATGCTATGTAAGCCTTATTAATGTGAAAAATTTGTTACGTTAGAGTATTTCGTTGATCAGTATGATAATTATACAGGTTATGACATGTAAATTTTTGTTAATACTTTACTTATGTAATCTGAAAATTAACAATTACTATGTTAGAGTAAATGCTTGACAAAGTAATGCATAGGTACGTTTTTGTATGCCATGTTAGTTACTTACTTTATTAAGTATGGAACTTTGTTAATGTAACAGTTTATTCATGTTTAAGGTATGTTTAGCTTTATTGTTGTACATTATATTTTAGTACCGGATGATGCCATGTTAGTTTTTATTAAGGGGAAAACTTTGTTACGCTATCTTACTTTCGCTGCTCAGTGAATAAAGAACTTGTTTTTTATGTTATGTTTATCCGAAATCGATGGGTTTCATAGAATCAATAGATGCGATAGATTATGGAATGGTAGGAGACGCTGAGGAGAGTAGGGTGGGGGGTTGGATTTACTGATTTACTTGCTTTAGGGTGAAAAAAAAAATTATGTAAAAACACCAAATTTTTTTTTTAACGTTATAAAAATAAAAAGAATACAATTTTTAGTAAAAAAAGTTTTAACGAAATAAATTAAAATTTAAGTTTAAAAAAAACAAAACAACAAGGCATTAGAAAATTCTCAAATTTAAAATAAAAGTTTTTAGAGTTGTTATAAAACATAAAGACCATTAGCAAAAACAAAAATGTTTTTACATAATTTTATTTATGTCGACCCTGTGACAAACAAGAAATCAAATGTATAGCTTAATGTTTCGACAAACCGAACCAACCAAGATCTAGGTATTTTGCGTTAATGTTTCGAAAACGTAGGAGGAGTTTGAACAATTTTCTCAACTTGTATCTGATATCTCTAGTGAAACAAGGACCACATCAGCTTCGTACACGTTCGTTCTGTAAAAATCTTTCTTTGCCTCTTGCCAAAAAACATCTCTAAGCAACTTTTGTAAATCTGCCTTCCTCCACTTATTTCGCTCTGAATGTTCTGTAGCTAACTCTCTACTGAAAAGGCAAAATTTTATGCCTCCTTTTATAATAGAAAGACCTTTCTTTGGAGAATTGTGGCATCCCCTCCTCTACCTGCTTCTTCCTCCTCTCAGGTTCCTATGGCTCTTTCCCCGCGATTACGCATGAATCGGGTGCCTGGGATTCTGAGATCTATGAGTGTCAGGAAGGCTAGTTGCCCGGGATGGAATTCCTCCCCGTGTTTTAAGGAGTGTGCTTCCGAGCTCGCCCTGTCCTCGTTCACTCTACTCTCTATGCTTACATAACTAGTACTTACTGTGCTGGAGAGCGCGCGTATGTCCCACCAATCCCGAAAAGGGCAGCCGCTCTGATCTTCCACTATCGTCCTAGTAGCTCTCACATTGTATTCTATCTAAGTCTTTGAAACTCTTCTTCACTCTCATTTCCTGGATCATCCTGGAGTCTCATTCCCTCTTTCGATCATCAGTCATGGCTTTCGACGGCTCGAAGGTCAACCTAGTGACATAACTATCCTATCTTAGCTGATTTATGGTCTTACTGCCCTTAGGGACTATGGGAAGTCCTTGGGTTGGTGGCACTCGATAATATCAAAGGTCCTTGATCGAGTATGGCATCGTCGCTACTGCTCTAGCTCCCTTCTTTGGTTTCCTCCTTCTCTTTGCTTCTTATGTCGTCAAGTTTTCTCTCTGGCCGCTCCATTTCAGCACTCTGTTGATGGAGGGACTTCTTCCGTCCCTGTTAATGGTGGTATTCCTCAAGGGATCTGTTTATCTCCAATTTTTATTCTTACTTTTTTCATCAACGACTCCTCAGCTGTACTTCTAACTCTGTTCACCTTTATGCCGATGAACTCAACTCTCATTCTCCACACTCATTTCAATCTGATCAAATTCTTTTTGGCATCTAGAGTTGCCTCTCGTCGTTCAGCTTTGCGATTTATTCTTGCGACCTTGATGGGATTTCGCCGGTGGGGGCCCCACCACCAACCTGTGAAATTCAACTCTTTGAAAACTCAACTACTTACATCTCCCTCTCAAAACACACCTCCTAGCTTTCCTATTTTTTTTCGACGATTCTAACGTCTCACCTGCTGACAACATAAACCATTCTTGGTCTGAACATAAAGAAAAAATTATCTTGGGAAACCTCATATACATAACGGTTGCTAAGGGGCCTCAAAGAAACTGGGAGTCTCTGTTCAGGTTCCGGGAATTTTTTTCTTCTGCAGACTCCCGTTATATAAGGGCCTTATTCGCCCTTCTTTGGAGTACTGCTCTCCAATCTGGGGGGGGGGGGCTCCGGCTCCACCCTTCCATTGGATAGAGTTGAGTCTAAGCTAAGAGACCTAATTAACTGTCCCCTTAATTTCCAGTTCATCTGACCCTCTATCTTTTTGACGTTACGTTGATTGCTTCTAATCTTCTGTTCTATATGGCGTTACTATAACAATAGTATGCTCTGAGGAATTGGCCCTGCGCATGTTCAACTCCATTGCGTCGCCCTCGCAATACAAGGGGTACCATGCTCTCGCATGAATTTTGCGTGAGCATTGCAAATCCCAGACTCGTTCGTTGTGGTGCCTCCTTCTTCCAGTCACGTCTGTTCTGAAGATTTTTTTTGCCATTGTCTTTTTTTCCCTACTGTATTTAATATGTCTCACATTAAAGACTCTGTCTAACCTCACCTTAATTTTCGTTAGGTTTGGGCTTGGGTGGGTTTTCCCAGTATTTTATTATCAGCACCCTCGAAAAGGGCCCTGCAAAAGGAGGTGGTAAATCTGTAAAAAAAAAAAAAACAAAAAAAAAAAAAGTTAACTTTTAGTGGTTTGTTAAGTATGGAATTTTTTTTTTTTTATCCATTCATTGAATCATAGGTATGTTAAGTTTTGGTCATGTGCGTTATATTCTTAGTTCAGGATATGCTATGTTAGCTTTTTATTGATGTGAAACTTTGTTACGTAGCATATATTTGTGTCCCCCATATGATAATTTAGGATAGTTATGGTTACTTAACTTGTTAAATTGCTTACTATGTTGAAATGGTAAATAACAGTGATATGTTAGAGATATGTTTGAAAAAAGTGTGAACTGGGTACGTTCTGTATGCATGTTAGTTACTTTAAACTGTTGTTAAGTATGCAACTTTGTTAATGTTTAACTGTTTATTTATGTTTAAGATGTGTTTAGGTTTTGATGGTGTCCATTATATTCTTGTTCAGGTTATATGTTAGCTTTATTGATATGAAAACTTTGTTACGTTAGCATATATATTCGTTGGTCAGTATGATAATTAGGTTAGGTTATGATAAATTTTTGTTAAATGTTACTATGTTAATGTAAAATAACAGTGATATGTTAGAGATATGTTTGAAAAAAAGTGTGAATAGGGTACGGTCTGTAAGCTGCGTCAGTTACTTTCCTATTGTTAAGTATGGTATTTTGCTAATGGTGACTGTTTATTCGTGTTTAAGGTATGTTAGGTTTGATGTTTACATTAGATTCTTACATCAGGTTATGTTATGTTAGCTTTATTGATGTGAAAACTTTGTTATGTCAGCATATATTCGAGGGTTAGTATAAAAAAGAACATATTTTTATGCTATGTTTATCCAACTGATAACTAAAATATGATTGAGTCAATAAGATCGATAGCTCATAGATCAATAGATCAATACCTCAATGATCGGGGTTGGGGCGGAGAGAGGAGAGGGAGGGGTGGTTGATTTATAGCTTTTGTGCATGTAAAAATTTAAATTTTTTACGTTAAACATAAAAAAGAATAAAATTTTTAGTAAAAAACAAAAAGTTTTAAAGAAATAAAATTAAAAATAAATAAGTTTTTTAAAAAACAAAAAGTTTTAAAGAAATAAAATTAAAAATAAATAAAAGTTTTTTAAAAACAAAAAGTTTTAAAGAAATGAAATTAAAAATAAATAAAAGTTTTTTAAAAACAAAAAGTTTTAAAGAAATGAAATTGAAAATAAATAAAAGTTTTTTAAAAAACAAAAAGTTTTAAAGAAATGAATTAAAAATAACATAAAATTAATAAATAAACAAACACATCACTATACTGATTTGTTAAAGGCATATTTACTCATCAGCTTGTACCTATTCGTTCCTGTATGCGGTTGTTAGTTACTTTGATACGCTGTTAAGGTATGGATTTCTTTGTTATTAGCTAACAGCTTATATGAATGTAAGGTGGAATGTTAGGTTTTGTCATTGTACATTTATTATAGTTCAGGTAATGCTATGTTTGCTTATTGATGTAAAAACTTTGTTACGTAGCATATATTCATTGATCAGTATGACAATTAGACAAGGTCATGATAAATTTTGTTAATGTTAATGTAAAAATATCCATGATATGTTAGAAAAAGTGTGAGTAGGTTACGTTCTGTGCTGAATGTTAGTTACTTTACTGGGTAGGGGGGAGGGAGGGGTGGCTTGATTTACTGATTCATTGATTTGCCGTTTTAGGGTATGTAAAAAACACAATTTTTTTACGTTATAAACATGAAGAGTGTAAAATTTTTGGTAAAAACAAAAAAGTTTTAAAGAAATGAAATTAAAAATTAAAAGTTTTTAAAAAACAAAAAGGTTTAAAGAAATAAAATTAAAAATAAACAAAAGTTTTTAAAAACAAAAAGTTTTAAAGAAATGAAATTAAAAATAAATAAAAGTTTTTTGAAAAAAGTTTTAAAGAAAAAAATTAAAAATAAATAAAAAGTTTTTTAAAAACAAAAGGTTTTAAAGAAATGAAATTAAAAATAAAATAAACAAACACATCGCTATACTGATTTGTTAAATGAATATTTACCTGATCAGCTTCGTACCTGTTCGTTCTGTATGCGTTGTTAGTTACTTTAGTGTTGTTAAGTATGAAACTTTGTTAATATTAGCAGTTTATTCTTGCTTAAGCCTGTGTTAGGTATTTTCGTTGTATATTTTATATTCTTGGTTCAGACTATGATATGTAGCTTGTTAGCAAACTTGCTAACGTTGGGCATATATTCGCTGATCAGTATGATAATTAGGTACGGTGATGATAAATATTACCATGTTAATGCGAAAATAGTAATGATATGTAAGAGATATGTTTGAAAACGTGTGAATAGGTTACTTTTTTGTATGCAGCGGTAGTTACTTTACTGTTATTAAGTGTGGAACTTTGTTACTTTTAACCGTTTATTGAGGTTTGAGATGTGTTAGGTTTGTTGTTGTACATTATATTTTTAGACCGGATGACGCTATGTTAGTTTTATTAATGTGAAAACTTTGTATTTTAGCATATATTCGTTGATCAGTGTATAAAAAACTTTTTAATGTTATGGTTTACCAAACATGTAGCACGAAATTGCTACTTGAATCATAGATCGATAGATCGATAGTCATATGGTAGGAGACGATGAGGAGAGTAGGGTGGATGGGTTGATTTACTGATTTACTGCTTTTGGGTATGTAAAAACACAAATTTCTTAAGTTATAAATATGAAAAGCGAAAAATTTAGTAAAAACAAATTGTTTAAAGCATATAAAACAAAAATAAATGAAAGTTTGGTGTTATGTTATACAAAATATGACATGAATCAAAAGACCATACATGGGGAGGGTTGTGAAACTGGGGAGGCTGGTGGGAGGCTGGGGAGGCTCTGGAGGCTCTGGAGGCTCTGGAGGCTGTTTGATTTATAAAAAAACCTATTTTTTTTAAGTTATAAACTTAAAAAGAATAAAAAATGTTTAATTTTTTTTTTTTTTAGTTTTTTTTAATTTTTTTTTAAAAAAAATTTACATTTTTAAAAAAAATTTAATTTAAAAAATTTTTTTTTTTTTTTTTTTTTTTAAATTTTTTTTTAATTTTTTTTTAATTGTTTCTTTTAATTTTTTTAATTTTTTTTTTAATTTTTATTTTTTTTTTAATTTTTTTCTTTTCTGTATCGAGGATACACAATAAGAAAGATGTATACCAAGTTTCGTCGTTCTATGTCAATATTTCAGGTTTGGGGAGCCGGAGACCCCCCTTTATGGGTGTACGGCTATTTAACCCCATATATGATGTGAGTACCTTATACGAAGGGTATATACTGAGTTTCGTTGTTCTATGTCAATATTTCAGGTTTGGGGGGCTGGAGACCTCCTTTGGGGTGTGTTCGGCTATTTAATCCCATAGCTATATGATATGTGTATCTTATATGGAGGGTATATACCGAGTTTCATCGTTTTACGTCGATATTCTAGGTTTGGGGGCCAGTTACCCCATCTGGGACCCTCACTGTTATTTTAACCCCGGGTGCATCTAAGATACATCCTTAGAAGGATGTATATAGAGTTTCATTCCTCTAAGCCTATATTTCAGGTTTGGGTGCCAGTCCCACAAATGGGGTCTCCTCGGTCATTTTACCTCGGTTACATGTAAGATACATCGTAAGGAGGCTGTATATCAAGTTACGTCGTTCTATGTCGATATTTCAGGTTTGTGGGCCAGTTACCCCATCAGGGGCCCACACTGTTTTTTAACCCCGGGTGCATCTAAGATGCATCCTTAGAAGGATGTATACCGAGTTTCGTCACTCTACGTCAATATTTCAGGTTTGGGGGCCTGTCCCACAAATGGGGTCTTAGACACCCTATATGGTCTTATAACCATCATATTCGAGATCTACGGATTCGATAGCCTATATAAGGACACCAACATTGTTGTTATACGAATGTTTATAAACACGACTCCACACCGGCTCCAGCACCGGTGCTGGAGCCAACTCCTCCGAATCCGCTACCAACTCTTTCTAGAAATTCAACTCTGAATTCTCTCACCAAATTTCAGCCTATTACGAACACTTCAATTTTTTAATGGGGTTGGGTTCGGGGGACCCAGGGGGAGGTAACTTCGTATACAACGAGGTTACCTCACCATCTAACCTCCCTCCAAATTTTAACCAGATACGATAACTCTAACCCATGTAGATATATATCGGAGCCATAGGCTGAGCCAGAGCCGGAGCCTAAATATTATTTCATAATAATAATAATAATAATAATAATAATAATAATAATAATAATAATAATAATAATTAATATATAATAATAATAATAATAAATATATAATAAAATAATTTAATAATAATAATAATAATAATAATAATAATAATAATAATAATAATAATAATAATAATAATAATAATAATAATAATAATAATAATAATAATAATAATAATACAAATAAGAAAAAACTCCAGAGGATGAATCAGAGGAGTCGGAGTTGGAGACAGGCTTGCGTTTTCGAACCCAGAACCGAGGTTGGAAGCGGAGCCGGAGCCGGATAAATGAAAACATTAAATGAAAATAAATACAATAATAATAATAATAATAATAATAATAATAATAATAATAATAATAATAATAATAATAATAATAATAATAATAATAATAATAATAATAATAATAATAATAATAATAATAATAAGAATAAAAATAATAAAAAATAAAAAATTAATAATTAACATGACAAATCCATTACCTTATCACTAAAAACACGTGTTCTTATCTCGAAACACATGTTCTTATCAGCTAACGCTGATAAGAATACTCAAAACGCAGGGAGCTGAAGTGGTCGACGAACTGTTAGCATAACTACTAACAATATTAAACAGATCGCGGTTTATTTCCTGTATATTTTCATACCTTTATGTACCTTTTGCTCGAAGGGACGATTATTTTGTGGGGTAATATATATATATATATATATATATATATATATATTATATATATATATATATATATCTTCTGTATATATATATAATATAATTATATTATATATATATATATATATATATTATATATTATTATATATATATATATCTATACCTTATATCTAATAGACTGTAACTTTCAAATATCTCTATAACTATATATATATATATATATATATATATAATATATATATATATATATGAATATATATATTTTAATTATATATATATATATAGTATAATATATATATATATATATATATATTTATTATTTATATATTATATTATTATATATATATATTATATATATATATATAATATTATATATATATATATATATAGTATTTATATATAATTATATATATATATTATATATATATATTATAAAATATATATATAATATATATATATTTATTATATATATATAATATATAATATAATATATATATATATATATATACTTATATTGGTCAAGTTTCCCCACATTCGTGGCTGAAAATAAGACTCCTTTATTAAAAAATTATAATGTATTCAAATACCTGAGAACACTTTTTCTTCATTGAATAGTTCATAGAAATAGTTGAAATTGCGTGAACATTTTATTTCCATTAGTAATTCCTTTTCTGGAAAAGTAGTGCCCAAATTCTGCACAATTTTCATTCTCGAGTGTGCTCAATTCCAATTGCGTATCAGATACATTTCTCTACGTATATCCGCTTTTACATCTTCGTTTTACATCTTTTTTTCATGTGAATTGGTAGAATGTATTTACCGATAAGATAATCGTTAATAATATATGTTCACAAATTAATGCTATATTAATTATCAATGATTTTTAATGTAAAAATCAAAGTTAATTCTTCTCCGTCAATATTTAAATCCACTAATTTGTGATTCAATTTGTATCATAGGTTGCTGTGTCTGCGAACAGAATCGATGATACAAACTTATTATTGTAATAAGAGAAGCAGTGACCAAAAAATTTCCTTTTGAGAAAACTAGTTGAAGGTGTTGGTAATATAGTCTGTAGTGAAGGAATTCAAATTAGGAGGCATATCGGCAGGTGAAAGTTGCAGCCGAAAGTTGCCACATGCAACATTTGCAACATTTTGCAGCATTCGAATTTAGTTCTCGACACGTCAAGGCCTGGAAGACCTTTTTTGAGGTTTGGAAGACCGTTTTCGGAGGCTTTGAATCTGAACTCGGGGCTTAGCCACCCAAAGAGGATTTGGGTTCCTTGAAGGTTTCAAATGATGGGTAAATCATTTCTGACTATTCCAATTAATTTATCGAGGTCTATTAACCTCACATCGACGGTCAGATAGTCTTTTTTTAACTACGATTTCTGGTTGTCGTAGTACATTGAAAAACAAATTCGTGAGAGATTATTATATTCACAATAGTTTTATCATATCTTTTTTACTGTGTAGTGATGCATAGCCCATTTAAAGAAACCATATGAGGAATCAGAGCAGGAATCAGAGCTGGATTCGGAACCGGAACCGGTACCGGTACCGGTACCAGTAAAGGAATCGTATCTGGGAATAAACATATAAAAAGTCCTAAGAGGTGTCATTCTATGTGTTTATGAACCCATAGAAGCCGATTTTGAAGGTTTAAAACTAATAGAGGGTGTTTGGTCACACAAGGAGGTGGTCCCAGAAGAAGAAAAAACGGAGATACGCTTGGAGTGCTTAGCTGTAGAAGTTGTAAGAAGGATATGGATGATTCCAGGGGAGATCAGAAATGGGTCGAACCCCAAAAATGGGGTTTTCCCCATAAACCTTAAATTTTGATGGGAAACTCGGCTTACGATAATTAATTACATTTTTGATTGCCATAGTTACCATATTTTGTCCAATATATGGACTCTGTTAACACATAATGTTGGGCTCGGGCTGAGCCCCATTTTCAGCCCCCCCTAAAAATGGACATAAAATTCGGAATTTTCAGCCGATTTTGACTATATAATCACTAAATTGTAGCTTTTTTTGGCCCTCCAAAACGTTGTTTTCCGGTGTTTTTCTGTGTCTGTAGTCCATTCTTTCAGAATTTTCAATTTTTTTTTCAAAACCCATCGTTTTTGGAAATTCTTAGCCTCAAACACTACATTTTTCGATGACTTCAAACTTGAAATATGCATAGATAGGTCCATTACCTACAAAAGTACAGAAGTACTTTTTCGATTTTTTGAGTTTTGTGCTCAGCGTTGTCCAATTTCCAAACCCACTTTTTTTTTTATTTTGAAATGAAAAATTGCGATAATTTTTTTTCCTGTTTTGGCAAAGTGGATGAAATTTTCAGGGCATATGTAGTCGGGGGATATGCACATTTGTTACTTAGATAATTTCTTTGTATATGCATTAGGTTTGGATTTGCTCTTGGAACAAACTTTAAAAAAAAAAAAATTTGAAATTTTTTAAAAATTTTCTATTGAGTATACAAAAAATGTTCTAAAATGTAAGTAAAAAAGATGCATCTTGCCCGACTATACAAGCCCTGAAAATTGATGTTGATCGGACAAGTACAAAAATATATACTTTTTTTTTTTTTTGAAATCGAAAAAAAAATGGGTTTAATCATTGGACCCAACGCTGAGCACAAAACTCAAAAAATCGAAAAAGTACTTCTGTACTTTTGTAGTTAATGGACCTATCTATGCATATTTCAAGTTTGAAGTCATTTTGAAAAATGTTTAGTAGTTGATGATAAGAATTTCAAAAACATGGGTTTTGAAAAAATTGAAATTCTGAAAGAATGACTACAGACACAGAAAAACACCGGAAAACAACGTTTTAGAAGGCAAAAAAAGCTACATTTTGGTGTTTATAGTCAAAATCGGCTGAAAATTCCGAATTTTTTGTCCATTTTTAGGGGGGACTGAAAATGGGGCTCAGCCCGAGCTCAAAATTGGATCTTGCCCTTATTCTTCTCTAACTATCTTTCTTTCTATCTTTCATAATACTTTCTTAACCAAACCTAGCCACACTAAACATGAAATCTAACCATCATACTTACTAATTATATAACGCCACTTTTCTTATTCCTCTATCTCATCACCTTATCTAACTTAACCTAACCAAGCCTAACGTAGCTTTAGTCTCCATATAACTGACTCTGTTCTAAAATGTACAGACCGTCATTTCTATGAAATCATACATCTGGTTCCCGTTTTCCTTTGTGCACTGAAACATTCATATTTTGTAAACGTTAACTGCATATTCTTTTTAAGCGGAAACATTTATATTTTCATATTTAATATTCAAATGTCATTTCTTCTTGTAAACGTAAATTATTATATTTTCTTTGTAAGTTGAAACATATATTTTCACATATTTAATATTAGCTTTTCGTTTTCTTTTGTAGGTGCCAGCTATTATATTTGAATTATTTAATTTTATACTTTAATATTTATAATTTTGATTGCTAAGTTTTTTATTACTTTATAAGTTTTATTTTGCATTGATAATTCGTTTGTTAACTTATTATTTATTTTAAAAAGATTAGTTTACATTTATATTTTGTCTAAAGTGCTTTGCATTTTATAGGTTTAATTTTACATTTGGATTTTGTTTTAACTTTTGGTTACTTGACAATGTTATTTATTTCTTTTAAATTTTATTTATTTTAATATTTCTTCATTTTAAAACATTTATTTTATTTTGCATTATAATTATTTTTAAAACAAATTTAAAAAGATTTACTACAATTTTTGTTCTTTTTTGTTTATAATGTAAATAATAGTAATTTATAAACCTTGAATATATTAATCAAAAAATCAGTTAATCAATAAATCAATAAATGAAGACCATAACAACCTCAAAACTGCAACCTTTTTCCTAGCAGTGATCTATTAATCAGGTCACTAAAGTCATTCAAATTTCATATTTTGCATAACAAATATAAAAATATGTTCTTTGTATGAAAATTTCAGTGTAAAGTGGACAAGTTTATTAGAAATATGTGCCTTATTAACCCTAAGCAGTAAATCAATAATACAATAAATCAAAACCACCCAATCTTCACCTCTTTTTTATTCCGTCCCTCATCCATGATCTATTGATCAAGAAATTAAAATCATATATGGACATCACTTACATTAATACAAACTCGTATGTTGTTTAAACCCAATTTCTACCTATCTTTTTCTATTTATCTATAGTGGTCTCTCTCTCTCTCTCTCTCTCTCTCTCTCTCTCTCTCTCTCTCTCTCTCTCTCTCTCTCTCTCTCTCTTTTCTCTCTCTCTCTCTCTCTCTCTCTCTCTCTCTCTCTCTCTCTCTCTCTCTCTCTCTCTTGATCATTTCTAACTTAGTCTAACCTAATTTAACCTAATACAGACTATTTTTTACAGCATCCAAACTAATAAGGACAAAAGCTGTCTAACTGTGCACAAAGCTGATTCTCTCATATTATGGACAAATGACATTCATATCCCGTTTTCTAAACGTCGTGCATTAACATTTATATTTTCTTTAATAAACTGTAACATTTATCTTTTCACATTTAATATTCACATCTCATTTTCTTTCGTAAACCTAAACTATTATATTTTCATTAAAACTGAAACATTTATATTTTTATTAAATATTTTTTAGTAAACAATTTAAAATTTCAAAAAATTTTAGTTAATGTTAAAAGAAAAATAATACAAATATTAAAGTTACAATTTAGAAAAGAAAACATAATAAATACAAATTTTACAGTTTACTAATAGATTATAAATTTTAACCCATAATGTTTAGAAAATGGGATATTAATTTGTTAAAGTTGTAGTATGAAAGAAGTTTTTTAAAGAATAAAGCTAATGATCTCAGAAGAGGTTGAGGTGTGTATATTAAATATGTGAAAATATAACCGTATTAGTTTTATGAAAGATATTTAAATATATTAGATTATGTACGATGGAGGCGTTAAATGCTAAATGTACTAAAAATGCTAAAGAGTACCAAAAATATTTGTCTAATATTTGTTTATAATATGCCAATCTCTAGAGTTATAAATACAATAAAACATTTAAATCACCTTTGGTGAAATATTTTATAGTTTTGATAAGTTTTTGATGTGATAATTTTTTATTAGTCTGATATCTTTAGCTTTTATTAATATAATTGCTAGATTATGTAAAGTAATGCTGGATATTGTTATGTTAGCAGCGTGTTATGTTAGCATTTGTTCGTTGTTTAGTATGTTAGAAAAGTTAGGATGTTATAATTTGCTATAAGTTTATTAATGTTAGCTTTTATTTATAGTTTAGTACGATAGATAGGTTAGGTTATAATAAATTTTGTTAGACTTTGTAAAGTATTGTAAGATGGTGCTATGTTAGCAGCTATTTTTAAGTTCAAACATTGTTATGCTAGCATTTATTCGTAGATCTGTATGATGGATAGGTCAGGTTATGATAAAATTTGTTAGATTTTGCTAGACATTACTATGTTAATGAAAAATTAACATTGCTTTGCAATAGGTAGAAAAAGTGGAGTCGCAGTTCAGTATGCTAATTAAGATAGGTCGTGATAAATTTTAAGTTTTGTTAGATGTTACTATGTTTATGATAAATTAGCATTGATATGTAATAGATATGATAGAAGAAAGTAGGGTTAGATTGCGGTTTGTTGGATAAAGATAGGTTAATTGTCTTCAATATGTAGGAAACTTTTTTAATCATGGCATTTATTCACAGTTTAGTCATAAAGACAGGTAAGGTTATGATAAATTTTGTTAGATTATGCAAATTATTGTTATATATTGTTATGTTAGAAGATATTGATAAGTTAAAACTTGCTTATGTTAGCTTTTGTTCCTAGTTCAATATGTTAGATAGGTTGGGTTATGTTAAATTTTGTTAGAATTTTGCTAGATATTACTAAAATCTATTTTTTATTTCCTTAGAAGAACTTATTTTTATGTTATGTTTATATAATATTCGATATTATATAAAATGGTTATTTTCTCATCTTTTTTATACAAAAAATAATTGCCATATATGACTTTAAGCAATAGATCACTTGATCAAGACTGGATAGGAATGAGTGGGATGGAGTGTTTGCGGTACTGCTTTACAGTTTAGCAGTTTTACTGCTTTAGAATCAATAAAAAACATATTTTTAATAGCAAAAATTAAAATATTTAAATACATAAAATTAGAAACTAAAAACAAAACAGTAAATAAAAAAAAAAAAAAAAGAGAGAGAGAGAGAGAGAGAGAGAGAGAGAGAGAGAGAGAGAGAGACAGACAGACAGACAGACAGACAGACAGACAGACAGACAGACAGACAGACAGACAGACAGACAGACAGACAGAACACTATGGATAGATAGAAAGGGTTAGGTAGAAGTTATTAGAAGTGGCTAAATGCCGCTACCGTGGCTCAAACGGTAGAGCGACGGAGTCGCATGGCAAGGTCGTGGGTTTGAGTCCTAGTTCGGATCCTAGGTAGAAATTACCTAGAAAAGTTCCCCTCCTTGAATAGGGCTATGTCCGTGAGGTGTGAATTTTTTATAAAAAAAAAAAAATTTGTGTTACAATAAATGATGTCCATATGCGACATTAATCACTTGATCAATAGATCATGAATGAGGGGAGAGGTGACGTGAGCGGAGTAGTTTTGATTTATTGGTTTACTGCTTTAGGGTCATTAAAGCACATGTTTCTAATAAACTTGTTCATTTTACAATGATATTTTCATAAAAAACTTATTTCGAAGTTATATCATATACAAAATGAAATTTAAATGTCATTTTAATAACTTTATCAACAGATCACGGTTTGGGAAATGGTTGCGGTTTTGCGGTTAGGTTGCTATTTTGATTTATTGATTAAATAATTTATTATTTAATTTTTTGATTACTTAATTTAAGGATGATAAATTAATATTTTTTT
>JABUQX010022886.1:27500-43089 GCA_015478945.1 Trachelipus rathkii
TCTTATTCTCCTTTATATCATATATATGTAATATATATATATATAATATATATATATATAGGGGTATATATATACATATATATACTAGTGTGGTATAAATTAATAATATATAGTATAATATAGGTTACATTATAGCTGATGGATGTTAAAAATAATGGTAATTATATAGTTTTATATATATAGTAATATTTACCTGAATTAATCTCTTAATAAATCTTTGCTAATCTCTGAATTTATTTTCATATATCCAATATTTTTATAATCTATTAAACCTAAGTTACTAGCAATTTATTGAGAGTTTGAATATGTAATTATAATATTATAAATATATATTCTATTAAAAACAAAAAGACATGCTAATTATAGTTTTATATATACAGCTGATGATGTTAAATTATTTAGTATAATATTATATATATATATATAGTATTATGGTATTATAATATATATATATATATATTATATATATATATATATATATTATTATAATATATATATATTATCCTTTATATATTAGTATACTAGTATAGTAAAAACAAAAAGACATGCTAATATATGTTTTATATTACAGCTGATGGATGTATAAAAATATATATATATAAATATATATATATAATAATCTAATTAATATATATATATATATATATATATAATATATATATATATATTGCTTTTGTATACATTTATATATATATATATAAATATATAGTAATATTATACCCTTATATATATATATATATTATATATAATTATATATATATATATTTAATATTAAATTATATAATATATATATATATATAGTATATATTAGTATATTATATATATATAAGTACTTATATATATATATTATAGATATATATATATATATATATATATAGTATATATAGTAGTATATTATAATATATATATAATATACTAGTATATATAATATATATATATATAGTATAATAGTAAGTGTATAAACAGATAGGTATAGGAGGTATAGGTATGTATAATACTATAATATATATACTAATATATATAAATATATATATAGTATTATATATAATATATATATAATATATATACTATATATTATATATTATATATATTATATATATATATATATATACCTTATATATATATATATATATTATATATATATATTATTAGTATTATATTATATACTATGTATAGTATAGATATTGGTTTAAATACTATGTATTTTTTTCATTTCGACGACACTTTTATTTTTCACCTATTTTATCTTCTTCTTTTAATTGTATTTTAGAAATTAATAAATAATCTTCTTAATAATAATAATAAAAAAATTTCATATTAATTTTCACTAATTTTTCAAAAATTTCTTTTAAAACATTTAAATTATTTAACTTCAACTTTTTTCTAACTGTAACTTTAATAAAGTCGCGACAAGCGTGATAAAAACCTTAAATTTTATTTTTTATTAATTAATATATATATATATAATATATATATAATATCATATAGTAATATATTTTAGTTGGTTGTTGATTTTATTTTTTATAGTTTTTTGTTGTAGTTGGTTTTTTTTTTTTTTTTAAATTTGTTGTTAAAAGTTGTTTTGTTTTTATTTTTTTTTTTTTATTTCTTTTTTTTGTTGTTTTTTTTTTTTTTTTTTTTTTTTTATTGTATTATTTTTTATTTTGTTAATGGTGTTTTGTGTTTTTGTTGGGTGGTTTGTGGTTTCTTTTTGTTCTTTTGTAGTTTTGTTTGTGTGTTTGTTGTTTTTGCTTGTTAAAATTTCTATTTGTTTTGTTTTGTTTTTTTTTTCTTTTTTTTTTTTTCATTTTTTCGTTTTTTTTTATTTTTAATTTATGTGTTTTATATACTTAGCTATACTCGTTAGCCTATTATATACAATATTTATGTATAGGTTGTGGGGTGGTTTTTGGGGCGGTGTTCTGGTGGGTGGGTGTGGGGGGCGTATTGTATTATAATATAGGTAGATATATAATATATATATATATATACTATAGTTATGTATATATATATAAGTATAGTATTATAATATATATATATATATATATATATATCTTATTAAGGTAGGTATTTTTAAATTTAGCATTCTTCTCATTTTTTGGTTGTGGGGATGGTGTGGTTAATGTGTAGTTAGGGGGAGTCTGAGTGCATTGTGGCGTCGCTTTCCGCGTAGTTGGCGTTTTGTTTGTTAATTCTTATTGATTTTTTGGAGGAAAAAAAAAAAGATTTTTAAAATTCGAGAATTAATGAACAGAATGAATTTCTAGAGTTTATTATTATATCTTTTGTATTCCTCATTTGGTTTTATGTCAATGTTTTTTTTCGTGACATATCTTATTCAAAAAAAATATTCATTCTTTCAAAATATTTAATGACTATTTTTAATTAATACATTTCTTTTTTTTATTTCCTATTTCTTTTAGTTTAATATGTTGCTATTCTCCTAAAGTATCTATTTTATGATGTAAGCTTTCTTTATTTTATTCTATTAACTTATAAATAGATTAACTTATATATTTATATTGTTTTATAATTTAGAAATTTTAAATTAGTTCCTATATTATTACTTATCTTGTAATTACTGTTTATTTTCACTTTCATAATTAATTATGATCTATCAAATTAATTAAATTTTTACTTCCAATGTTAATTTTTATAATGTTAATTTTATTATATTTTATATTGTTTTGGCCTTAGTTATATCATTCTCACGAAGTAGTCCTTTCTATTCCCATACGTGGTTTATTTAGCCGTGATTGTCTCACATCCTAATATTTGCTTGAGTGGGTATAGTCTCTTATATTTTCGGTGCCTGTAAGTAGTTGACGTTTATACTCCACACTAATTACAGTGTAACCTGGTGGCGGGTGTGGTTAGCGTGTGCAAATGAGTGCTGACCACACAAATTACCATTAGTACAGTAGAGTTGCGTAATGCAGGTGTCGATCAAAAATTTAAATATTTGGTTATGTGAGCGTGTGACAGCTTACCCTTGAAGTGGCGAATAAGAGGTGCGGTGAACGCAAAATCCGTTAAGTTGCTCGGCCAACACTTATAGCTTTAATATACAATTTCGTACTAATTTAATATATTATATTATAGTATTTATTTATATTATTATAATTATATATATTATTAATGTACTAAAGTTTATTATAAGATTGCCATCCGTTGGGATTTGAGTCAAAAGACCCGGTACTTGGTTTGATCTTATTTTTTTTCCGTAATATGTTTTGCCATGTATTTCCATTTTTTTCTTTAAATAGGTTGTTACCATTTACATGTTTCTTTATATACTAATTATGTTATTGTGTTTTAGGCACGAGTGGTTACCGATTTATATTCTTAAATATACTGATCGAGTCATTGATGCGAGTTTGATTTATCCAAGGCTTTTACATTCATCCCTTTAATAAATAAATAGAAGAGAAGAAGAAATGAAGAGAGTAAGGATGAGAGATTGAAAGAGGAAGATAGGAAAAGAGATAGAGAATGTAGAGAGTGTAGACGACGCAGAGAGAAGAGAGAGAGTAGAGAGAGGAGAGAGAGAGAGAGAGAGAGAGAGAGAGAGAGAGAGAAGACAGAGAGAGACGAGAGAGAGAGAGAGAGAGAGAGAGAGAGAGAGAGAAGAGAAGAGAGAGAGAGAGAGAGAGAGAGAGAAGAGAGAGAAGAGAGAGACCGAGGAAAATGGATGAGCAAGAATTGAAAGTAAGGAGAGATAGATTGTACAAGAGATGCACGCAGAGATAGGAGTGAGAAGAGAGAGAGGAGAGACATGATGATGAAGCGAGCGATGAGAGAATTGAGAGGAGAGCTTGATAAATATGGAGAAACGAGGAGAAGATCAGAACGCAAAGACGATGTAGTAGATTTGTTAGAGATGAGAGAGAGTAGTAAGTGATAAGAATAAATATTCCCACATTGAAATCACTATTGGAGTATAAGAGCGAGAAAATTTTGTAGAGTAGATGATTGATTTCTCAAAGTTTTCAAGCCCTGTTTCTTTCTTAGTTTAATGTTCTTAATTTCGGTCCATTCAACTATCTTTCTCTTCGAATTAAAAGGTTCTCTGTTTGTAAATTTTATATGAAAATGGAAAAAAAACTTTTTTTTTTTAAATATTTGTAGAAAAGTTTTCCATTTTATCTAAGAACTTTCCATTAATATTTCAACTTTTGCCAAGTTCAAGTGATTCAACGGTATTTTAAAGTTTCAAAATATCATTTTCTCCTCATAGGACTACCAATAATTTGAAAAAGATTACCTCCTAAGAATTTTGAGGTAATTTCTGTTTCCTTCTATGTCCTGGCATCAATAATATTTATATGAGTTTATATTTTTCTTTTTGTATTAAAATCTCCAATAATAATATATTACGGTGTAATTGATCAAAACAGATTCATTTAATTAATCAATTTAGTTGTACTTATATTTCATACCATTATCTAATGTGAGGCTGGGATTCTGATAATATTCGTTGATTTACAGCTTATATATTTTAAGTTAAGGAATTATACATTTGCATTTCTATTCTAAAACTTGAAAATGATTTAATTTCATTAACATCAGCTGATTCTAGTTAAGTAATTATGCCATATTGTCTGGTTTAATATTGAAATTGTTTTTAATCATTTATAAATTATAACTTTATAACTTGAATACTAAATGTTTCTTCCGAAATAAAATTTGACAATTGGTTTTTAAATTACTGCATATCACGATTGCTTTCTTGTGATTTGCAATTCTAATCCTAGCTTTTCTACCCGTTGGGAAATATTTTATAATTAAATTAATTTTGCTGTCCATTTGTGAAACTGCTTGCATTAATTTAGACAATCGTTGCAATTTATTTCTGTGATTGGTTTTCATGACAAGGATAATATAATATTATTGTATGTATTGTTTTGTATTGTAATATATTGGGGTTTAGTATTTTTTGGTTTTCGGTTGTGTTATTATGATATATTTGTTGGGTTATTCTGTTTTCTTAGGTTTGTGTCCTTGGTTAGGTTTGTAAGTATTTTATTGGTTTCCTATTAATGTATTTATATTTATTTAATAATTTATTTATTATTATATATATTTATTTATTTATTTTATATATTTTATTTTATATTTATATTTATTATTATATATATATCTAATATATTTTATTATTTATATTAATTTAGGGTATATGTATATATATATTAAATATGGTTTTAGTGTATTATATATTTGTTATATTAGATTATTTATAGTATTGCATTTATTATAGTAGCTTATATTTTGTGAGTGATGAGAAACTATTGTCACTGCTCGAAGTGTAGGGTACAATACCTTTTGACACTGGCCGAGTGCCCAATGGGATCAGCCGATTCTTAGAGCTCAAATATCCACAATTCTTGCACTGGATTGACTCTCCATCTCAACATATTTCTAACTTAAGTTAATCAACTTAGAGAACGTTACACTATATACGACTAACCCTCTTTTTCATATATATCCTCTGTGTGGGGGGCGGGTGAGAAAAGAATCCCTACCAACAATACGTTTCTGCTTGTTGTGGGGGCACTAAAAGGCAACACTTGTAGTTGGGCTTTGAAGACTCGTCACTATTTATCTTTTCGCTAGGAATGCTTAGGCATACCTCGGACCTGTTCATAATCTCGTAAGACAACTTGTATCTTTCAGCGAAATTTGTGATGAATCGTTGGTAGCAAGTGGGCTGTTTGAGGAATAATGGCTAGAAGTTAGAGGAGAGAGAGAGAGAGAGAGAGAGAGAGAGAGAAGAGAGAGAGACGAGAGAGGAAAGGAGAGAGAGAGATCGCGAGAGAGAGAGAGAGAGGAGAGAGAGAGAGAGAGAGAGAGAGAGGAGAAGAAAGAGAAGAGAGAGGAGGAGCAAGAGAGAGGATGAGAAGAAAGAGAAGGAGAAGAGAGAGAAAGAGAAGAGAGAAGGAGAAAAGAGAGAAGAGAGAGAGAGAGAAGAGAGAGAGAGAAGATGAGGAAGAAGGAGAGACGAAAGAGAGAGAGAGAGAGAGTATGATCTTAGACAGAGAGAAGCCATGAAATCTATGCTATTTAGAAATTTTAGAAAATGGGTAAATTTGATTTCTTGCTTTGACATGAAATAAAGATGAAAAGAAGCGGTTAAGACGAGTGGTGTGGAGTGAAGTGAGTGTGTGCTGGAGTGGAGAGGAAATGTAAGAGGGAGGAAGTGAGTTTACGATTCTGGATAAGTAACTTGTAGTACAAAGCTATGGTGTAATTTTGTTTGTGGTTAAGTACTAGTAATATTAGTGGTTTTAAATTTTAAGTTTGAGGAGGTCATAGTAATGATGTGGTTGTAAAGGATATGTTGTCGCATTATTAGGGTCGATGCTGGAAGGAGAGAATGTGACTTTCTGGGGAATAATGCTGGAATGATGTTTGGACTGGTAGAGTAGGGACTTTAAGATGATTAGCTCGGTTGGGGTGATTGCTTGAAGGTTGAATAGGGTGTGTTCGAAAAAACGGATATGTAGGTAACAGGTGCGCTTTGGATATGGGAGATATATGAGAATGAGGTAGGAAGTGATTGACTTCTGTGAGGAGAGGGTGTGGTGTGGTAATTAATAGTTAATTTATCACTTCTTCGAACACAATCTGTAATCCTAAGTATTATCTATAATTATGTGTAGGTGATACGATGGTATTATTCTTTGAAAGTGAAAGTGTATGCTTTGACTGTTGGTGCCATATTGTAAGTAAAGTAAGATGTTAATTTGTATGTAGATATTTGGATATGTTTTAAAATTCAGTTAGGTGGGTGGGGTTGGGATATGGGAAATTTTCATATCAATATTTTTTTGTTTTATGTATGATTAAGTTCAGTAGGGTTGGTAAAGAAAAAGGAAGGGAGAATTACTGTATTATTGTGGGGAAGAACTCTGTGTTAGAATGAAAATAGTTAACCCGTAGTGGTATATTTTAACAAGATTATTATTTAAAGTGAAATGAGTATATGTATTTGAGAACTACTTGCCAATAATTAAATATTCTAGTTTTGTCTTAAATTTTTTCAGAAAGAATAATCTGGATAAGTTTTATAATCCCTATCCTTAAATATAAATCTTAGTATAAGTATAAAAGAATATTTTAAGGAAGTTCTTTTCTGAAATAAAAAGGTTAAGTATTAATTTGCTGATTGTTCTAATAGGGGTAGATAGTATGAATGAAAGGGATAGAAATTATATCTTTTATGAGTACATACAGAATAAAATTATAATAATATATGAGGTACTGATGTGATATTGAAATATTGTAACTTAAATAAAATCCAACTATTGTTTAATTAAATACGGTACTTCAACCGTACTATTGTGAAATAATTATTTTAATCCTGACCATCAGGAAGAGGTCATTTAATATTTGACATATAATATAAAGAAAAAAGGAAATAAAAAAAGTAAAGGTATTATATATTAGCAAGTTGTGTATAGAGAATAGATTGAACTGGGAGGGTCAACTACAAGATAGAATTTTTGGGAAAAATTTTCATTGAGATCTCTTCAGACTGCAAATAAAGTAAAACAGATAAAGTTATTAGTGAAATAAGTAAGTAAATAAAATATAGTGAATTATATAAATTATGAAAATAATAAATATATAAATGAATGAACAAAAAAATATTGTTAGAATTAAAATATAATTGATTACGTGGATATATAAATTATATATAATATATATATATACCAGGTATTATATATAATATTATATATTATATTATTATATATATATATATATAAGTATATATATATATATCTGTGACATACAATAAAATATAATATAGATATATTGTGAAGTGTAATGATAATCGGGTAATATGTGATAAATGGGAATATAGATCATATACGAGCATAAAATAATTGGTCAGATTAGAAATGTAAAGTAATAAATATATTATATAGTATAGAGGTTTAAGTATATAGTGAATGGTTGTATATAGGGTAATTTATATTATATAGTATTGGATATATATTATATTTATATATATATATATATGTTATTTTTTAGTTATATTATATAGGCAGTGATTATCTCCAATCGTGTGGATTTCAGATTTAGGCGCCCACTTGGTTGCGTTCATTTAGGGATAGGATAATAGGGTAGATAATTGGAAAAGTTTTTTAATTTTATGTGGTGTTAGGATGAAGTTGATAATAATATATATATATTTTATTAAATATTCTATCATTAATTTATTAATTATTTTTTTTTATTTTAATTCTTATTACCATAATTATTTTTATTCTGTTATTTATAAATATATTATCAATCTTTGGCGAAATCATTTTTGTATGATTTATTGGTTTTTTAAGTTTGTTATTATTTTATTTTAATTTTAAGATGAGTTTAAGATGCTATATTTTATGTTGATTATTGTAACTGGGGTGGTATATTCTCTTACTATATATAAAGTTTCTGTTTTGTATCTAGTATAATATTGTTTATATATTTAATAGAGATATTTGCGTGTTCTTCAATTTTATGATACTTTTATATATTATAAATTATAATTTATATTTTATATTTAATTATATTATATATTTTATATTAATAATTTAATATATAGTATATATAATATTATAATATAATATATAGTTAATATATATGTAATAATATATATTAATATAATACTATATATATATATAATATATATATATTATATATATAATATATATAATTTGTGAAAGTATTAGCCATCCACAATGGATCTATATTTTGTATTTTAATATTCTTGGGGCCTGACCGGCTGCCTATGATAAATAAAGTTAGGGAAACCTATATACAATGGACATATCTAATTTTATTGTCTAGTTTATTATGTAAGATATTTAGCTATTTTGAGTGAGATCCATTTTTACCGAGATTAGAACTATATATTATTAATATATATATAGTGTTATATTGTTAGAGGTTTACCTAATATATCTTTCAAAATTATTTAAGACGTAATTGGATTTACAAGTACATTATCTGGTTTTCCTGATTCTTTTATTTATATTGTTGAGGTATTCGTTGCTATGTGTTCGTATAATTAATAAAAAGTAAATTTATTGTGAATATAATTAATGTTAATTCTTCTAACTTTATACATACGATTTCATTATGTTGTTTATAGTTATTTCCAAACTGGTGTAATTATGAAAATAAGCCAACTGACGTATATCATATTAATTAATGTAGCTTAAGTGCTATTACAGCATGGGATGGCAATTTTAATCTGGTTGTAAATGATTATTATCTGATTTATTTAATTCTTAAATATGAAATCGACCGTTCTTTGTGTATCTATTACTTTTGAGATCTTTTTTTATTTTTTTCTATTTTGGTTCAGCCTTCAAGTTATACGTAAACACGCGATGTCATATTAGTTCCTGATTTGTCTAACCTATTGGCAAATATATTATAACTTTTTTATGTTTTACAGCGTGTTACGTACGATATCTTCCAAAAATAAATCAAGGGAGGATATTCTATAATAAAATCAAAAAAAATTTCACACCCTACACCTCGGTTTTCTTTCATTAGGGTTTAGTAAAAAGATGCCCAGAGGAAAAACCACTATCAAAAGTGGCGCATCCGCCTGAATGATTCATGGCGGGGGAATGGTCTGTCTTTCGGGGCCGATGGTGAGCCACGGTGCATGGTTAATTGCATTTGCGGCAGAAATATGTTATGGGACTTACGTTTTTTGACGTCCATTCTGAAAAGTAATTTGGAGATGGCACAAAGTCTCTAGCTTTTCGGCAATACGTAAAATGTCAGGCTGTGCCATCTGTTTATTTAAACCCTGCATTGAATTTTTAGGTGGAAAAATAAAAATGCATTTTCAAGTGTCTAGTGTTAATTAGGGTAAATGTGAGTTAGCTGGACTAGATTTTAATGATGCGAGTGAGCATGTTTGACTGACACATATGCAAACCATATTAAGGCATGCAAGATTAAACAGTACACCCAAAATAATTAATTTTATGAAAATGCAATATATACCCCGGTATCCTGCTTCAGTATTAAATATTAATATTAATATATATATATATATATATATATATATAATATTAATTATAAGTATATATATTATTATATATATATATATATAATATTATATTATTATGTATCATATATAAAGAGTAATAGAGTAAAGAAGTTTAAGAGAGAGAGGGAGTAAGAGAGAGATAGAGTAAGAGAGAGAAGATGAAGGAGAGAGAGATAGAGAGAAGTGAGAGAGAAGAGAATGAAAGTAAGAGAGAGAGAGAGAGAGAGGGAGAGTAAGTAGAGAGAGATAAGAGTAAGATAATGATATGAAGTAAGATAGTGGGAAAGACGAGGATATAGATAGAGTGAGATAGAGAAGAGAGAGATAGAGGGAAAAATGAGTAAGAGAGAGAAAGAGAAGAGAGAGAGATAGAGTATAAGAGTAGTAAGAGAAGAGTAATAATAATTAATTTATGAGTAATATATAGGTAATATAGATATATAAGAGAGAGATAAATATATATAGAGAGGAGAGAGTATATAGTAGGTATAGTGAAGAAGTAGTAGAGTAAGAGTGAATGCAATGAATATGAGTAAATAAGTATATAGAGAGTAAGAGAGAGAGAGAAAGTAAGATAGATAGAGTTAGAGGAGGAGAATATGAAGTAAGAGATAGATGTAAAAGAGAGGATTCGTAAATGATTTTTGTACATAAAAAAGTACTACCTTAGTTTCTTATCTTAAGTTAATGTAATCTCTAAATCCGTCAATTACATAATATTACTTTTATATCCTTATTAGATATAGTTTTAATTTATTTTTATAAATATTTCATATGAAAAGTATGAAAATAAACTTTATTTTTTTAATATATTATGTAGTAACGGACATGATTCCAATTTTATATCTAAAGAATTTTCACATTATTATAATTTACAATAACTTTATTTGTGAGCCAAAAGTTCAAGTGAATAATTCAATATAATATTATATATATAATACAGACAGTAATGTTTTAATATTTATCTGTAAATAATATTAAATATATTATATACTATTTAACTCAATTAATATAAATAGGAACATATAGTATCACCTATATAATTTGATAAAGATTTATAAACCCTATCCTAAATAAAAGATTTATGTTAAATAATTACGTTATTCTACTCATTATCTTAAAGTATGTATACCTATGTACTATCAAAATAATAAAATTATGGTTATAATTATTATTGTAGGTATATATATATTAGCACTTAAAATTCATTCAGATTTTTTTATAGGTATTTAAATATTGACATTAAAATCAGATAATTCATTTTAATCTATAATATTGAATATCTCAATATTTTTTTGATTATGTTTTGATTTATAAGTTAACTTTATTCCACCTTCAGTTAAAAAAAATTCCTGCCGCCCCTCTTGGTCTTCTCTCTGATTCCTCGTCAGTTGGTGTTCTTGTTGAAAGGTGCGATAGTGTTGATTATGCTTTTATTTTTTTTTAATTCATGGAGCTCATAGTCATCGTCAAGTTTTAATACAAACCGATAGGAAATAATAGTATGGCGGAGCCGTACAAGGGGTACTGGAAAAGGAGGTGGTTGTTGGAGGTTTCGGGTGAATTCTTTAACGATCATAGGCCACTAATCATATTTCCATTCAGTTATTGTCTTGTCTGTTGAAAAATGCCTAATCTTTTTATAAAACGAAGCTTATTAGACTCCTTAGAAGGTTGTTTAAGGATTGGTAGATCAATTATTGATGACGTAATACTAGCAATGCATCCTGTAATTTGAAGAGCATATGTTAGTTAAATGGCCTTTTGCCATCTTCATTTTTCTTTGAATTAAGTCCACACTGGATTATCGAGATCATTTTTACATTACATGGATGTGCTTGTAAAGTGGGTTCTTTCCATTTTCACAATCACTGGCGGTTGAGGATAGTTTGCTATCATCGTAATAATTAGATTGATCTTTTTTGGTGGTTTCTTGGATTTTTTTCGCCTTTATCTTTGGTGGGTTCATGTTATGTTATTTAAATTAAGTCTGGCTCATATATATATACCTCAAAAGTGTATTTTGCGAATTAGTCAGGAAAAACGTCACGACAAGGTTGCGATTAGTAGACTAACATGAATTTATGAGCAGCTATGATATATAGAGGAGTGTACTTTATCTTATTTTATTATTTTTTTATTTTTATTTTTTTATATATTTTTTTTTTTTTATTTTATTTTGGGATTCGGTGGTGTCTGAGCACTGTGGTGCCATTTCAATTGACTACTCAAATCAAACAAATTATGTAAAGTGCGGACCGCTTAGTAATTAGGATTCTGTCGTCCAGCGGGATTTGGACAGGTCATTACATGTAGCGATTGTGATTGAGGATGACCGAAACCATTGTAAGAGAGAGCCTTAGTGGAACTATGGCTAAACTCATTCTCAGCAAATTATAGGTTTAGTATACTTCGGTTTTTTATAGGTATTATAGTCGAGTTATATTGCTTGCCATTATCAAAAGAAATCATTACTTTTAAGTGTTGTGTGTGTGGTGTGATCTTATTATTACCGTTAAGTGGTTCTGATAGAGGGGGGGTTCACTCCTGGACTTGTAAGTTGGGTTAGCAACCAAGTTTACCCCTGTACAGAGTCGAAGCCTTTGAATACAGACATCAGATAAGGCAAATTTCATGTTTGGAGTCCTTGCCGCCTGTAATAGGGCAGTATTTTCAAAATAAATCTGGAGATAATTCTAATACTGAGCAATTATATTGCTGTTGCCAACCGATTGGGGGCGGTAAGGCCGCACCTTTAGCAGGCTACGGAAATTTGAAATGGTGAAGATTTATGTATTGGTACCTGGTGAGTTATGATGTTGATTAATTGGTTCAAATTAGATTTAGAGAAGAGAGAAGAGAAGGAGGAAATGTAGAAGCAGGACGTCGAAAGTTGACTGATTGAGCAGTGCAACGTTTCAGTGGTCAAGAGGGCAAACGATAATGAATGAGGGTAAGAGGGATTGCAAGAAGCAGTGTGAGAAGGGTGATGAGAGGCCGAGGCTGAATGAGAGGAGAAGTGCGAATGTGAAGAGGTAGTGTGAGAGAGAAGAGAGAGGAGAGGAGAGAGGAGAGTTAGTGCAACATGCTAAGTAAATAAATGTTTAAAAGATGCGTCAGGTGCTCAAGAGAGCTAGATTACCACGCAGGAATGTAGTATTCAAGACAAGATTCCAAGCGCATCAGTGACTGAGATAGAAGGAAAATGGAGGAGAAGAGAAAGTTAGAAGCGATCTGGTTGCGTAGCATGATATTTAGAAAGGGTAAATAACTTGGAATTCTGAACTATGCTTTGGAGCGAAATATAAAATGATGAAAGAGCCCGGTTTAAGACCAATGGTGGGTGAGGCGAGATGGAACATTGAAAAAGCGGTGTCCAGTGTAGTGGAGTAAGTTACTCATTGAGAGGCTCGTAAAAGAGTTGCAATGGGAGTCTAACCGCCCATGAATTTTTCCTTGCGGAGGATAAGTATACCCTATATATGTAATACTTCACCATTTTGAGTGGAAGAACAGAGGCCGGAACAGACATGTGAATTGGTAGTATTTTGTTTTTGGTGCGTATAAAAATAATTGACTGAGTTTATATAGTTAACGATAAATTAATCGATGGAGAGGGCATTTGAATTAAAAATAGTTGCAAGGGTGAAAGGTCAAAGGAATGGACACAGGTGATAGTTTGTTGAAATTAAATGAAGTTCATATAACTTTAAGAAGCCAAAAGTGATCGACCCCTGAAGTTTTTAATATATGGTTTCATTTATATGTTTGATACTGGGGCTGTGTAATCAGTATTTCCAAAATCTGATAATTGATAGTGTCGGTTTAGTGTATGGGACTTTGTGCTGAGTATGCTAGAATTTTTTACCGAAATGAAAATTTGGACTAGTATGGGTTGACTTGAATGGTTGAGAGCTGTAGGATGGAAATCCCGGAGATGAAGGGATATAAGTTATAAAGGTGCCTTTGGGATTAATTGGACGAATATGTACGAAAATAGGTATTGCTATAGAAATTTCAAACTTCGTACCTTTCCTTTGTGTTTGTAGAACACGATCGTGTTTGTATAGAAGATAAGTTATTAAAATACAATGTCTTACCGGACCGAACTCCATCAAGATCACTCGTATGCCAAATCCTCCAAGTACCTAGAATTGAGAGTATGTATCTATTTTAAATCCGGTTTTCCAACAGAGGTTAAATGTCTGACTAAATGGAAATGAGTGTGTAGAATGTGATGGGAGTTTTAATAAGTGAAGTGGACGTTTCCTTCAAGTACTTTTAAAGCAAGCTCGTGCAATGCTGCAAGAAAGTGAAAGTGTTAACAAAAGCTAGATCAGACTCGGAAAATGATGCAGTAAAAATATCAGTTTAGGTGAGGGGCGGTACAGGGGTTAATTGACTATTGTCTGAAAAAGGTAACGCGACAAAAGTGTGGTGAAGGGAATGTCAGACTCGTAAAAATAAAAAAAATTCAAATTTTTTTTTTCATTTGCTTTTCTGTTTTTATGTAGGCCATCTATTCCTGTAAGTTTAGTGGGTGGTCAAGAGCGCGGTTTTAAGGTGCTTGTCGAACATGAAAACAGACGAAAAATAGACGAATAAGCCAGAAAAAGGATAGCCGGCTTGACAGAGTCGTCAACTGTCTATTTATGAAGGCATAGTTAGAACTATGATAGATAATGATCTTCAAGTTTAACCAAAGGAAATCATTGCGAGTAGAACACATAGGAATGAAGATCAACCAATCTATATGCTAAGTGAACACACTTATGATAAATATGAAAGTATCCAGTGAATGTAAATTAGATGAAATAGACCGAAAAATTCTGAATTACTATATATGAAACAATACCTAATTTGTTATCTATAGTAGTTTAAATTAATATTGCTTATAATAGAATTGTTGGAAATACATGTGCCTTGTTGTCACCTTAAATAGTAAGGTATAGTAATAATATCAATAATGTTCCGTGCACGTTATCTTTTCCGGGAACAATAAGTAGAGGTGATGTCCCTAACAAAGTATAAAAAAAATATCACTAAATAATATGGTAAATTATTGCTAGATCATAAGTGGGATCAAGTTTAATTATTTAAATGCGTTCTTTATTATGGAATGAGGCTAAAAAGACCGCTAAAAGAGCTGAAAGCTCCACAACAATAGGAACGGAGAGGGAGTGTTATCTGAACAATCATAATACAAAAAGGAAAATTGAGAGAAAGACCATTATGTAAAATTGCAAATACCTATAGAATAAGGGAAAAAAAGATATAAGGTAAATGAGTTGGTCTATGTGAAAAGGAGCATAGAATTGAAAAGGATAGGAAATCCACAAAGATTAACTATGTTATATGGGAAGTCGTACATTTCCTCGTAGAGTTATTGAGACAAAATTTATGGCAAAATTTTTGTTACTAGTATATTGAGGATCTAATCGAGGAATTTTCACACTGAATAAACTGACGATGTAGTTCTCTCTAACGAAAATCCTTATCTTGGGAGAAAGTTTCTATTAATTCTAAAAA
>JABUQX010022887.1:0-22500 GCA_015478945.1 Trachelipus rathkii
TTTCCACCTATAACATAATATGAGAAATATTAGGACCAAATTTCAAAAACCTTCCTATATATTATCTTATATATATATAAATTATATACTATCAGTATTTCAAGGTATATATGAGTCACTCAATATATATTATCATACTATATAGGCGGTATTATTCCTAAATCAGTGATAATTTATTTACGTAATCTATAATGGTAGTTTATTACGGCAAAAGTGGAGATCCGTAAAAAGTTTCAGGCGCTAATTAGGATCTACATATTTTACGCGGATCAAACAGAGGAGTACAAATCCGAGCCGACCCTAAAATTCGAGAGTATTATACGCAAATAAATTTTTAGTGGTGTTGTTCGTATAGAGCGGATGGGTGTGGAGCGGAAGGGGGCGGGAGAGGGGAAAATTCGCTTTCCATAACCCATATCTCTCCGATATGCAGTGGGTAGTAGCGTCTATAATTGTTAGAGAACAACACCATCACGAGAGACTTGAGAAATCAGAACACCAAAACGTATTATAAAATATTCGCAAAGCCTACACCAAGAGCGGGGATCTCGGCTTAAGAGACCATTAAGCTAGCGCAAAAGAGAGTGCGTAGAAGGGGAGGAATAATAGATGACACAATTTTCAAATCGCTCACGTCCACGACGATTAAGGCATAGTTGCCGAGATTTAGCACGCACCAAATCTTGGTAAAACGCTAAAAAAAGTAGCAAAAATTCCTAAAAAATAATGGTGAAATTAGGAGAGAGAAACCAACGCTACCACAAGAAATGCGACAAACATTAATCCGCGGATTAGGGAGTGCCCCCAAGATTTCTAGCCGAAGGGAAGAACGGTGGACGGCTTGCTCCTCAAAAGATCTTGGCGGTTAGTTGTGCCCTCCTTACTACTGTCACCTAATAATAAAGGAGAAAGATTACGCACCACAACTCGCTATTGGGGTAGGAGTGGGGATAATTTCATTTTGTCTTAAGTGTCTGTGTCGGTCAGGGGGGATAGTTGGCATAGATAAGTGCTGGCACTGCCCCCCAAAAAAACTCAAATCCACGAACCCTTCCCACTTTTTTACGCCTATATTATTATAGAATGGACTCAACAAGACTGACTTTTCTTACTTATAAGAAGCTAAGCTTTTCTTTGATGTTTTCTTTGGAGAAGTTTCGGAATATCAGGATAAATTTATATAAATATCCCACATCATTAAGACCAGCTACTATATCGTAAACTCACTATAAATCTCAAAACGCCATTCATGGCAGCAACATTTGATTTAACTAATATATATAATACTAATACATCACTATTATATATTTATTTAATCTATAATATACTAATATATTAATTAATATATTAAGTATTAATATTAGTATATATATATATAATATATATGATTAATATATCATATCTATTCTATGAATTGTATCTAAGATTAAGAGGTAATTTTTATTTTATGACGCAATATATAATCTAATATATTAATTATTTATCTAAATTGTGAAAAATACTTGTCACATGAGAATATATTTATTATTATGTATCTAATACTCCAATATTATATTATTCACACCAATAAATAATTATCATCCCATGAACGGTGATATCAACACTAATAGGTTAAAGCAATCATGCTGGGAGCCCACTGGTGACCGGATGTTGCGGAATATCTGAATCGTGCAAGCAGAGTAATCTTAAGATTTTTTAGGTATTCAAGTTAAATATCTGATAACATATATGGAATCAGCGTATTGAAATTTGTATGTTCTACATGTCTAATATTAAAAACCAAATTTACCCGTTTTTTTCTTCTTACATGTTTTTTTTCTAATATCTTCCAGGAGAAACATTTCCGCGCAATACTGATATTATGAGGTTATCGAAATAAGGTTCGTTGTAAGATATATTAATAATAACATATAATTTTTCTACCTATCTATATTTATTTATCTACAATGCATCATCATTATAATTTAGAACTATGTATTATATACATGTAATATATTATGTATTATTATAAATAAAAAATGAATATCTATATTTTTAATATTTATTTTATCATACTATAATAAGTCATAATATCACCTAACTACTAATATACCTTATACCTTTTTCAATTACCTCATACGTATAACAGGGTTAAATATAAAAACACTCAGACAATAGATCTTTTTTGAGGGCGGAGAGAGGGTGAGTGTTATAGGGTCTCCTCTTCGGCCTCCCCTAGGGGTGTAACAGAAATACACGGGTGTAGGTATAAATTTGCGTCACCCCTATGTGAGGCAGGGGGTCTCCGGATAACACATTATGAACCATAGAGATCTCTTTTTTCGGAGAATTTTGGGTGTTCGCACTGCGGCGAGAGTATCACTCTCCAGCCCCTCTAAGCCCTTTACGGGGTATGTTGAAAAATCTCGTTATCTTTAAAAATATATAGGTAATTTCTACCTAGTATTCTTACGTACCTCACACCAAAAGTACAGGCTCGAGGCCACCCTACAGCTATATTTTTACACATACTGATTTCAGGCTAACTGCGATAATTTATGTTTAGCGCGCAACGTAATAATTCCATCCTACTTACCGTAGAATTTTTATTATTTGGAAGATATATAAAAAAATAATTACAATACATATGCTAATCAGCAGAATTAAACAACTCATACATAATTATCTATAGATATGGTGTCAGGTATTATAGCTGATATATTATATTGGACTGTGAGTGTCTCAATATATAGATACACTGGGTGGCACTTTTATTCTTTGCTCGCGGAATGTATCTATAATAATTATTTCGCCAACCATATTTATCATTTAAGTATTTATTTATTCAATTTCACACTTCAAATTTTTATATAATTGAATATATAGAAGTGTTTCTTTTTTATTTAATAACTAATAATTGTTTGATAATCAGTTATTCTTATGTACCTATCTGGAAGTTTTCTTTTCTTGTACAAGTATCCAAATCCACACCGACGACAACACTATAACTTTCTAGTTTGGCAACTATATTATTAATATTATATCACATCATATATAATAAGACACTATACAATAGTGACTGAAGAGTCCCTCAATAACTTAAAACTTTCAATAAATGTTTCATGGAATATATAATATATTATTAACACTAATATATCTCATATACTTAATATATATATATATTATATATAAATTAATATATAATATAATATATATATAATATTAATACTATAATAATATATATATTAAATTAATAAATTATATAACTATTTAATTATTAATATAATATATTATATTAATAATATGGTAATATATATATAACTTAATTTACATTCTTATTCTTACTGGCCACGTACTTTAACAGATTTTCAGATATAATACGAGACAATATATAATCGATAAGATACTATTCGCATATTGAGAACTCAAAAGTATAAAAAGCTAACACCATATACTGTATGGTTCTTGTAATATCTAGAGAGCTATGATTTTTATTTTCATTATTATTATTTTTCTATTGTTATTATTGAGTTATTATTATTTATTACATATACATAAAAATGAGTATACCACTGTCATTAGGCCTTAATTTCCCCAGTACCATTGAAACCTTTCATAATATTCTTAAAAAAGGATAAGAATTATTATATTTTATATGTATAAATCATCTAATATATATATATAAATTATTAAATTTTTAATGACAATTTTCTATATAAAATGTATATAATACCGGTATACCGCCTCTACATAGAGATAGTACGTATAATAACCGGACTAATATCAACCGGATTCTCTAGGTCAAAAATACTATACAACTCAACAGTAAACCGGTTATCGCGTAAACTAGGATTACCCATGGTTAGAAGGAAAATGGGATAACCACGGTGCCTATTGGATAAAGTGGCTTTGGTTCACCCATATTAATTCGAGCTTGTTTATGGAAAATAGTATACAAGATAAATATATAATATATATAAAAATTTAAAATGTGTTAATTAATTATCGATTATAATATATGGTAGTTGTATAGCCATTTAGAAATAAAGACTCTTTTTTTATTAACAATCAGTTTAAGGGTATGACCTAAAGCGCCTATGCGGTAATCAACCCAACAGGTGTGCAGGTCTGTCAACAGAAATTTCAAAAGGTTTTGCTTGTTTTTATTTTTAAAGGTACTGCTAGAGGAAAATACCTTATCAAGGTTTCAAATTTAAAGGTTTCATTATTTAACCTTTTAATGTATATAATATAGTAGCGATAAAGTATTATAGTTTTTATTTAACAAACTTCCACAACCTGCAAAATATCCTTGCCGACTTGCCATATAGCGCAAAAGTAAAAATGATAATGTGATAATATGACTTATGTTTCCATATCTTCTTGTTCGATAAGCAATTTTTAAAGTAACACCAGTTCACGCGTTAAATAGTCTTACCTCGTGACACAGTTGAATTGGACAAAAGAGGAACAGTCCGGGTCATCAAACTACACGTTAAGAAGAGGGCAGGTATTTCATAGACTTTAAAATCTGAACCTTTTTTATACCTTAACATTTATTTCCTATGTCGAGCGTGGGAAAGCCAGAGATTACGGAGATACTAACTTACGATTGAATCCTTCTTTGAGTTGATAGAAGAGACACTGAGATGCTACATTCTTATCAAGATTATAAAGAGCTGGCTTGATATTCATATCCACGGCAGATAGTGTGTGTGTTTTATCTCACAGGAAATTATTTAATAAAATTGATAAAGCCGAATGAACAACAATTAATAAAGAAAAAAATGGAATAAAGATATATACATTTTTTTCCTGATAACTTCAGCGCATGTACAAGATAACAAATTTAATTTAACAAGGTACTCCACTAATTAAATATACCACTGGTAATATTTTATTACTCATTCGGTACGACAGATTTTCATTTCCAGATACCCGTGGAACACAACTCGGTGCTCTTTTTCCTGTCTGCACTTTAGACTGCACACAGCACACGCGCCACCATCTCTTTCTTAAGGTTTTCAACCTTATTGTGCCAGGCTGATTTTGCCAAGCCATGTGAATCCTGGCCCGAGTTCTAATGTTCGTTATGTTTTTCGGCAGCCACTATGTTTTGCGGCCCTCAATTAAGCCGTCGATAGGTACTATTTGTCTTAAAATAGCTTTTTCCACAAAACCTTTCACAACATGTAGATGTGTCAGAATATATTCAGTGTGTGTGTGTGTGTATTTTTATTTCACCTATTATTTTATTGTTTGAACTTACTGCAATAAATCATTATTTACAGTTAATATTTGATGTATTAACTGGGTGGATAAAGCAAATTTAACTTTGCGTTCTGTTCTTATAATTACTAAATTAAAGTTTCAAACACTAAAACTGTTACCTAATATTTCGTGATTTCTTAGCTATATATCGGGTTAATGGCCCAATACTTCCTTTCCGTACAAAATGACAAAGGCACTTAGGACGGCGATTACGGCATACTGATGATAATGTCAGATTGTGTAAATTCTCTTTTTATATTAATTTTTTTTTATCTTTTTTTGCTCACGTTTAGTAATATGTCTATATTTGTCTTGTTCTATTTGATTTTTGTTTCTATCTTTGTGTTTTTGGTAATTCTTTATTGTCTATTATTGTGGTTATATTCACTATATTCTATTTTTATAGTATTATTAATATCTATGTCTTATTATTAATTTGGTTCTTTTATAATATATAACACTCTCTTCTCATTAACTGCTATTTAATATATTATGTTTTTATTTTTTCGTTAGATTATATTTTCTTCAGAGTCTCTTCTCTTATTATATTATTTTTTTTTGATATATTTCAATTATTATATATTATTTTTTCATCTTTTATTTTTATTCTATATCTTTTGTTTTTATTATTATTTTTTATTACTATATTTATTATTATTTTTGTGGTCATAATATATATCAGTAGGTAATCATGGATTAATTTGATCCTCACTTGTCCATACAATTATAGCTAATCATCACCTACCCACTACAGCTTAACCTAACTTTATATATCATATATATATAAATTCCTCAATATTTTACTTGGTACATCTAGTATATGATAAATTAGCTTAGTATTAAGATATAGAGATTATAGCTCATGAGTCTATCAATCTAAGGTGTGATATAATATAATTATTATAATAATATGATATGATAATAGAATATAGTCGACGAAATTTTATAAAATTTTTGGACTGAAATAAGTTTAACTATCATATTTTTATATATTACATTAGCTAATATACTTTCAGTTTATATACCTATATATATCGTATTATATATAACTGGAGGTCCTGTAAGATTGTGTGTGTGAGAGTGTTGAATGTGTGTAGAGACATGCACTACACTCACCACTCGGATAACTACGCTCTTCTCTGTTTTTAAATGCTCCAAGACTCATACACAATTCCCCCTTCTCCGTCTTTTTTGTCACGTGACAGTCTATTTTCCTAAACCATCCTTTAATTAAAGTGGTGTGATAAAGCTTTTGTGACTTCCTCTCGAATTTGGTTAGTCGTTTTGATGCTTTTACTGTCTCTCATTGTCGTGCCCGAGCTCTTCTCTACCTATATAAATGATAAAAGTGAGGGTTCGTTTTTAGCGCGTTTACAAAACCCGATTCGTTATATGAGACCTCTTGCAAGTGCTTTTTTCTATTCCTGAAGCTTTAAAATTTTATCTTCAATTGTATCCTTACAAATCATTTAACAATATATTGAATTTAGTTTGCTCTCACCCGCTCCTTACACATGTGTCAAACACATTTCCCATATCTACTTGATCCAAGCTCGTTTAAATCAGCTGTATGTGGCCGAACACCCTTTTGCCTTCTCGACGAGAAGGAGAAATTCAGGGTGACACGAACACCTGTAAAAGGGCTAAATTTAGTTCCAAGGTGCTAGAAGCGTAATCGTATTGCGAAAAAGTAATATTAAACCACGCATCAATGGTTTCAATGCAACCTAGCTTCGAAATCGTCAGATGCTCGACGGACTCTTCTTCTTTGATTTCGTCTCGTGTTGGAGGAGGTTGTCTGTAGTATGTTCAAGGCCAAGATACGCCACAGTACCGCAAATTTTTCGAATTAATCCTAACATGCCAAGGAATTGCGAAAACACCAACGCTTTATGCGCTTCTTGCTGTAATTTCTCGCATAAACAATTCATAAATCTGTTGGTCTGAGGGAATTATGTTTTTGGGATCCACCCACTACCCCATGCTTCAGCCAGCAGAAAATGCCAACATATTTATTCAGTTCTCTTTTCGGCTGCCGTTCATCGCTCTCCACTGAGCTTGCCAGACATCAGGAATAATCCATCAGGGGAAATAGACAAGCAAAATCTGAGGTCCCTTGTCTATGCTGGAATTGACTTTAACTACACAATCCATAACAAGGAAGGTCCCAAAATTTCCCTCACCACTATAAGGTCCGATAAAAGCTTTTCTCCAGCATCTTAGAGAACTTGGACCGGCTCCTCATGTTTCCAGATCCCTTACTCTATTGACTTTCTATTTTTTGAAAATTCATCATCGGTGTGCAGAGTGACCTTCTTCTCAGACCAAGCTTACAACTTCTCTACTATTTGAAATCGCACATTCTTTCCACCAGGCCTACCGTCTCAGAAGGATGTGGGACGCAACCTCCCAATTATTATACGACGGTGCTCAATCTATAAGTCGACAGATACTTTTAACAGATATTGAAAAGAACTTAGTTTATCAAATAAAAGATTAATCTGAACCTAGGAGGAGAACGGCCTTATATAAACTATCTTCTGCTACTTTTGCTTTGGATATTTCTTAAAGAATCTTGAAGCAGTTTTGAGCATTACTTTTGTAAGCGACAGAGTAACGAACGGCTAACCTGCTTCCAACGAGTTAAATAGATGTTCGGAGTTTTGGAACAATCTTCGGTTGGAGGAACCGATTACTCAGCAGGTTACTTGTGAGAACTTCTTGGTGCAGCTCCACCTAATTCCTGAGTGATAAGTTATGTTTTTGCTCACAAAATTTCTCTTACAAGGAGATGAAAGATCGAGTATACTGGGGACAGGTTTCGTGCGACGTACGCTCGATCTGTTTATCTACTTATTTTGACAATTATTCATACGACATTTGAAATCAAATGAAAAAGCGCAACGAAGGAGCATAAACCATCCTCTTCTCTTACTACTTCAAACAAAAGATCGCTCCGCTCATTCTTCATCACCCGACCAAGCCAAAGAGATCACGTACACTTCTCTATATTAGAGGTATATCGAAGTGTTCAAACAAAGAAGCCTCTTATCGCTCACAAGGAGCGAACCACTTTCTTCTCTCATAGAGTTATTTCTTAAATGCTCAACTGTTAGACTCTGATCATCATTAGTTTAAGTGTAAGCTTTTGATAGGTGTCGCTCCATTTCATGTCACTCCCCGTTGTTCCGACCCTATCCAATCCGGCCGCACGAAGAGAGCGCTGTTTCTTAGTGGCACTGGAGGACTTTTGGTGCCGTTGCGGCTGGGCAGGCAGGGCAACTAAAAACACAAGACATACGTATTGATGTCACCACCACTAAAGGCACCTTATGGTTCTTAATTCTCTTTGGTCTTGTGTATTATGAACGTCTTATGAGTGCTTCACAATCTCTGTCTCTTTTGCTGTTCAAGTCAAAAAGTCGAGTGGCCGTCCTGGGCGTATAACGACGCTTTGACAATAGACAAAAGGAAAAGGAACCCGCAAACCCACTCCTTGCGCGCTGACCTTCTACATCGTCCGTACTGCCTGCCCACCGCCTTTTTTTTCTGTTTCCAGCAGAAGATGATCGAATACCAGCCGAAATCATCTATTTGCCATTCAATGGGATTGTGCATCCTCCTCTATCTCCATACGTCCGGGTCTATATTCAATTTCCTTCACCTAGCTTGTGTTTGTTTTTACCTTAACCATAGGTTAACAATCACACAGTCGAAACATAAATTATTGGTAGTTCCGGGTACGTTATCTTCCTTTTCTTTTTTTCTTTTTTTTTTTTTTTTTGGTGTTTCCTTTCTTTCTTGTATAATGATTTCTTTGACTGTCTGTTCCCAAGTAGGAGGCTATACATCATAGTAATAAAGGAAGTCATGAGAAGAAACGTATTTAGGAGTTGATCGGATTTGTTTCTCTTTTCCTCTCCTTAGTAGCTAATATAAACATATTATAAACGTTTTGTTTTTTTATGTTGAGACATGATGCCAGGATGTATACAATTGGCGTGTATTCGCTATTAACTTTGGGATTCTGTAATTTCGTCGTGTTGTTGACTCTTTTTTGTGCAGTTATTATGATTTTCCCAATGCTGCTATTTCGACGTCATTCTTTCCTTTTCGTGCTCCCTCTTCGCGCCCACATTCGAGATTTAGGAGTAGATAGGAGGCATAATAAATTGTTTGGGTAGCCGGAATATTATTACATCATGTTGTCCTCGTTCGTCTTAAATGGACCTCCCCGCCTCCATTCCCCTTACGCGGTTTTGCCGGGGTTTCGTGTAACTCGTTAATCTAATCTTATATTTAGTAAAGTTTACCCCGCCCTTCCGCCCTTTCCGCTGTCTGTCCGTGTCACTTTATTGTATATGTATCTCACGTGTACTAATTTATATGTAAGTGCATTCTTTAAGATGGCAATGTAGAATTTTTCACCATTATCTCTGATGAAACATTTTCATATAGTTTTGTTTCTTTAATTCTGTTTGAGAGGAAGGGTGCTATTGAGTCGCTGCGCATGTGTTTCATACCCTTCGGCCGCTGGTCAAGAGTTTTTTGACACTTCTCAAATTGACACAATTTTCAACTTTGAATTTATTACCATTAAAGAAAAGGAAGAAGAGTTCTTCATGACAATCAAAGTTGACCTCTTCTCTCCGTCAGTCTATAAATAAAGATTCCCGAAACATTCCTCACCTTTACTCATCTCCATCCTCTTTTTTTTTCTCTCACGTTCTCACACACACCTAAACATACACCCGTGGCCCCCCACACACACACTGAGATCTATTGGCATCCATCGAGGAAGGGAGCCGACCAAGGCTCCATTGACACCATTTTCAATCGCAAGTTTCATGAGAGCATAGGATTCGAGGAGGGAAGGTATCATGTTGAAATTCCGTGGTACGAAGATGTGCTAAAAGAGGTACCATCAAACCACCGAGTGGCCCTTGCATGCTTCTTCAATGCGAGTAAAACGCAAAACCTTCCAAGAGACAAAACCTCGAGTCCTACTTATGGGGAGCAATTTTTTTTCGTCAAAGTATATGGCAGATGGATCATCAAACGTATACAGAGTGTCTTCCGAGGGACTTTGGCACGCATCTGTGATAGTTGCACTTGCAGTGTTTCCCGCCGCGTGGGGGGATGAGCTCGAAAGCCCCTATATTGCCGTGCAACCACGCTTTAACAAATAATATATATATATAATATGGTCCGAGTTGCCTCGAGCTCCTCCCCCCAAAAAAACCAATTTGTTTATTTTATTTTTTTTAATTTTTTTTTTTTTTTTAATTTTCCTAACCAACATTTTTCCTAACCAAACATATATGTATATATATACGAGTTTCCTGCAAAAATTAAACCAATCTATAACTCTTGGTTCACTGACATCTAAATAGGGTTAGAACAAGGAAAATCACTACAATAGAAAAATACATAATTAAAGGGGCATCAGTGTATAATTCTAATATTTTGAAAAAAAAAATAATATTTGGGGGAGAACAGTATACTTCGAACCACAATGTTTACTAGTAATTAAAATAAAACTTTTTTTTCCTTTTTTGGTAATTTCACATTCTTTATGACAACTTTTCTACAAACCTTTCTTATCTAGTTCAAACTAAAATGTTGGCAGCAATGCCTAACAGTATAATCATCTCACAAATTTGGAATAAATCTTCAAAATTCAAATTCATATTCACAAAAATAGAACAGACAACATAACGCTTGAAAAATTTTTAAAAAAAAAAATGGGCTTCTTGTTTATATATAAACATTTTCATTTGAAAGGTTCCAATAATATTAAACTCATGAATAAAGCATCTTTAATATATATATATATATATATTATATATATATATATATATATATATTATAATAATATTATATATATATTTATATATATATAAAATATATGTGTGTGTGTGTGTGTGTGTGTTTTCTATGAAATAAATTTAGATTATTTCTCGGTAATCCTTGGGTATAAATTCGATACCATATATCGAAAACATCGATTTTAAAAACTTAAATATCGATAGGTTAGAAAGAAATCAAGTATAATCCATATATATATATATATATATATAAACTATATAATATATATAATATTATATATATCTATATATATATTATATATATATATATATATATATATATATATATATATAAGTATTATATATATGGTCAGACTTTACAGTAGTACATGCATTTATCTAGAGAACTACAAATGCTACCATAAAACAAATGACATTTTATGTAAATTTTCAAATAAGAATTTTAGTTCGAAAATGGTAAAAAACAAAAAAAAAAAAATTAGAAAAAGCTTAAAATACGATTTTCATATTTTTACTTAAGTTAATCAGTAACTGGCTGTACGATAAGAATTCAAATTTCCGTGTCTGGTTTTTTTTTTTTTTAAAACTAAACGAAATACCCTATGGTGAAACCGCAAAAAAGATGTAGGGTGTTCGTCTCCCCTCATGTCCCCAACGATTCCAGCCCTCAAAAGCCCCCCCAAAAAAATGAAATTCTTTTGATAAAATTGTCCACCTGATTCCAAAAATGTCAATTTGTTTTAGTGTAGCCGCGTGTAGTTTTTTCTAGTTACATGCAGGTATCTTTGTATAGTCTTATATATATATATTATATATATATATATATATATATATATATATTATATATATATATATATATATATATATATATATATATATATATTGAATTAAAGTCATTTAGAAAGACAACAAATTAAATCATTAATGTAAATCGTAAAGAATTTTCAGTCTCAAATGTAACAAATCCTATTCAATTTACAAGCCCTACTATACTTATCAATGTAATAAAACTCGGTATGAAGCATTAGCATACGCTTTCTTATATAGTTTAACAAAATGTACTCATTCGATCACACTCTTGCTACATTTACAGTATTTTCGCTAAACAGTATTATTTTACCAACAAAATAATAGGCTTCATTAGCGTTCATCGTAGAGGTAGTGAAACTTTTAAAGTTTAATTACTTGCACAACTTTTCTTAAATATAGTTTATACTTGATATAAACGGTGCTCGCATTCAGTAAAATCTTATTTGTATTTAGCATTGTCACAGAAATAACATCTTTACTTAAATTAGCATCAATGCATTTGTTGATAATTTTATCAAGATCATCAAAATTTGGTTTAGGTTATTATAAGATGAGATAATTTAGGTCCTGAGAATATAAATTTAATTTCGTTTGCATCTGTTTTATATTGTCAACTTAATCCTGAAGAGTCCGAATAATTTTATCATTCTGATCCAAGGATTTATTTAGCTTAATAATCTTGGAAAAATTGAGTGTAGGTAATTTTATCTTGAAATAAATTCTGATATCTATTATCTTTAATGTATCATTGATTGCACAATATTATTATTATTATTATTATTATTATTATTATTATTATTATTATTATTATTATTATTATTATTATTATTATTATTATTATTATTATTATAGAATCGATATTAAAATGTCTCTCTCATAAAAACAATGGGGAACTAGCCCAAATGGTCGACAGGGAAAATGGCCGATAGGTCAAATGGTCTACACGACATCAAAAATACTTCCCCTACAGCCTGCCGCAAGCGTTAGGATAAGTTACGTTTTGTTTGGTTAAGTTAGGTTAAGTTAAGTTTTGTTGGATTCATTAGAGAAACTTCAAACAATGTCGTAACACTTTTTTTTTACGTTGGGTTACCATAAATTCAATGTTCACAGAGAAAAACTTTAAATAAAAAAAATTGAACACTGAAAAGTGGTCGGCAATAATAAAGCACAGATTTTAACTTTTCATATCGGAGATAAACAAAACCACGTCTGCAGCGAGCGTACTCCAGTCACTAATAATAATGATAATAGCACGAGGTACTTTTGTACTTTTTCTTATTACTTTTTATTAAAAACAAGTTAAAAAAACAAAAAGAACAATGTTTTTTTGGTTGGTTTAAACTAAACAACCCTGCAATAAGTCTATGAATATATTTATCATGGTATTTCTTAGGGGTTTGTTTCACCCCTACCTTCTTACAACTGTTTATCAATGACCTTCGACATGTCACTTTGTATCATTTAAAAAGCTGTCTACAAATGCATCAAAATAGCGGATATATGGAGGTTGCTTTGGCGAATATAACCTATGATCTCTAATGTATCTATTTAGGGAAGGGAAAAATGATTGTTTTAGGTCTCACTACACATATTTCTACTTGTCTCAATCTTCAACATGGGCCGGTAATACCTGAGAAAACGCAACTCCAATTTTCCTCCATCTTTGGTACTCTTTGTAATTCATTTTTCTGTGACCCATATTGGAATGATCACAGAGAGTCTCACAATACTGTGCATATTTCTTAGAGGTTAATGAAGGTTCATTTGTACATTCAAATGCTTTTCGCTGCACAGCATCTGCTTAATATTTGTGCATTGTTTGTTCTCTTTACACATAACTCACTACACATTTGGGTTATTTTCATTTGCATAGCTCTTGGGAATACTAGTTAATAAGTCAATAATTTTTTTTTTTTTTTTTTGAGAAATAGTTTTTCTATTGTGTTTTTTTTTAAAAAGAAAATAAAAGGTTTAAAACACATAGATGGATGTAAGTAAGTGACCTTCAATTAATGTTATGCACATTTTTTATTTATTTTTTTTTTAAATGTTTTTTAATTATCTTTCACGGAATTAAGAAATTTAAATAAAGATTCAGAAATATTCTCTTTCCATCATTTACTTTGAAACAACTTTGAAATCACCTTTTCAGTCAGTAAATTAACTTCAAAAGTACGAACACTCAAAAAATTGGTTTTCAAAGATGTTTTAATAATAATAATAATAATAATAATAATAATAATAATAATAATAATAATAATAATAATAATAATAATAATAGAGGAAGAACAAATTAATAAATAAAAAGTAGTAATAAGACGTTTTTGAAGCACCTTCACCACTTATTTTCAAGGAAGACAGTCTGATCTGATTGATGGGAGGGTGGGATAGGGGGAGCATAATGACAAACATCATATTGCGAAAATATATATTTAAAATTTGGAAATTTTGGTGTTCAGGTACAATAGATCTTATTATTTAAAAACAAAGGTTTAAACATGTAATATAGTAACATAAAAAATTTAAATATCATGCAAAGTGCCTTTAGTAAAACAAAAATTATAAAATAAAAGTTTTCAGTTTAAAATATTGAAAAAAAACATTAAAATTTCAAAATGAAATTGGCAAAAGGTGTTTAAAATATAATATTTCTAAAAGTATCAAAATTTTTAGCCATCTATGTGTATTTTCTGTTAGCATAAATGACTAAAGAACTTCATTTAGAAAACTGAAAAGTTTGTTTATAATATAAATGAAAAGAATAAATATAAATTGAATATAAAACAATGAAATTATATTTAAATCACTTCGGTATTTCATTTTAGTGATAAAATTAGTTTATTAAATGCTACAAAAATTTACTTCGGGTATAGAGTTCAAATACATCACCAGTTTAGTGATAATTAATCAATATTGCAACAGTCCCCATCACAACCTCCTCCTAAGTCTCGTAAACAGTACCCATCACAACCTCCTCTATCACCGTCCCTGTCAGGAGGAGGAGGAGGAGGACAGGGGCTTCCAACACATATTAATGTTGTTCTATATCCAGAAGAGTCCACGGCAGGAGCTGTTGCACACAATCCGAAACACCAACGGGTAGTTTCGTCTTCAGATCTTAACCTTTCCCATCCATTAAGAACGCGCTTTTTATTGTATACTGCAGCGGAGGAAGGTTCATTGATAATTACCTTGTCAGGAACACTTGCTTCTTTCTGCAAGTTAAGAAGCCAACAACTTTGCTCATTTCTGCCAGTTAGAATATATAAAATATAATTTATAAAATTTACTCTATCTCTATACTATCTGATCTCTCTATATCTCTTACTATACTATATCTCTCTATATATATATATTCTATATAATTATATATTATATATACTATTATATCCTATATATCTATCTATCATACTATCTATATATATCTTATAAATATATACTCCTTATACTCTTACTATATTTTAGGGTGACCGTAAAAATTTGATTGTTCTCTGGAGATTTTGTCAACGGGATACCCACTTTTGCCTCTCCAGATTTTAAGGTAGTTAAATTTTGAGCCACGATTGGAGCATGTGAACCTGTGCCGATGCTGCTGCTCAAAAGTTCAAAAACGCGTTTTATGGCTGACTAGCGACCGTTTTTGGGGCCGTATCTCTCGGACCCCTAATTTCTCTCATTCGATTTGGTCTCAAATTTAAAGGTCATACTTATTGTAACTAAATTTATATTTAAATTATATATATTTATTTCTACTTCTAGTCGAACCCAGCTATAACAGCCTCATCATCATTAATGTCATCATTTTCTCATGTAAATTTAGATTTAAGACCTTTTTTTTATTTCTTTTGTTTTGGTTAATTTTCTAACATCTAATTTCCGAAACAATATTCTCGGTTGCTCATGTATATTATTTAACTTTTTTCCCAGATTAAAACTAAAATAGTATACAGAATCGGCCTTCCACTCTGCTCATAACATAAGCACTACCTTAAACAGACGCATTTAATAATAGGCTATGCGGCTAACTGGATAACCGGTTGTAAAATTGCCATCCAATCGTCAAGTTTTGGCCACTTTGTTCTACAATTTTGGCGTACTGTGAATTGAATCTAAGAGCATTCACGCAAGAAATTATCCATACAAAGAAGTTTCTTGTTTTCTGGGAACAAGCTCGGGATCTCCAACAAACACATTGTCGAAAGATGCTAATTTCCTTCAACATTAGAGAAACTTCACGCTCAAGCAGTGGAGAAATGTATACAAAAGGACAGTATAATACAATCAGAAGCTTGCAAAGAATCAAAATCAAAAGAGTTGCCCTCAAAGGAGATGATATTTTGATACTCGCCCTACTTCCAAGAATCGCATGCCATGATGAAATACAGAAGATAAAGGAGTATATGGAAACAAATGGAAAAGGGTCGTTCAAGGTCTAGGCTGGGAGATTATCTGAAGTTAGCTCGAGCTGAATAGAAAGAAAACTACAAAAGGAACTTGTGAAAATGAACGAGCAAATTCAAGCCGAATGTTATTCGAAATAGGTAAGATTCTTTTATTTTTGCTTGAATATTGATCTTTTTCTAGGTACGTTTACTGTCCCCCTGGTTCTATTGTTTAGTTTCTACAAAAGCACCAACAAACACTCTTTAAGAATGAACGTAACTTAACTTCTCTCTTTCATCTATCTAATTTTGGTCCTCTTCTCTTTCAGTCTTTCTTCTCTCTTCTCTCTGTTCATAGAAACTGATGATGAAGAAGAATGCGGATAGTTTGAAGAGAAAACGCAATGCGATGGATGAATGAAATTAGGGGACGAAACTTGTTTCTCTGACAGGATGTGCTAGCTTATCTGGAATACACAGTATTTCGTGTAACTCATCTCAGTCAGTGGAAGCCTCTCCTGAACATGCTCACAATAGCAAATTAGGATGTATAGTCGTGAGCGCTTGAGATGTTATGAAATTTTAACCATGAAACTATCTCACTAGTTAGTTTTGGAATTGTATCGGTGATAAGAGATATACTGACAATAGACAGCTGATTAAACTCACTCAGAGGGTTGACCAAGCACGACGGAAAATGACTATTCGGAGACTAGAAGCACTTAGGGGAAATCCTGAGGAGTTCAAAGTGTCAAAAACACCAATCCATCGAACAGGCGAAAAGTATTCAGTAGAAAAATACATTGTGAAGATCTTCGGAACGAAATTACATACCAGAGAAGGAAGCTGTTGTAGTTTATTGGGATGGAAAACTTCTACCAGACGATCTAAAGACAGAGCAGCAAGAACGAATAGCCTGTTGTAATTTCCTTATGGTGAAAATGAACAATTGCTAGGAGTTCCTGTAGCAGACACAAGCCCTGGCTGTTTATGAATGTCTCGAGGAATGGGGTGTCTCCCATACTATCAAGGCAATGTGCTTCGACACCACTGCATCAAACACAGGAAGGCTCAAAGGGGCTTGTACAATTTTGGAAAACATCTTGGGTAAAGAGCTGCTTTACCTAGCTTGCCGCCACCAAATTCTTGAAGTCATGTTGAGAGGTGTTTTCGAATGTAAGTTCGGATCAACAACTAGGCCTCAACCCGATATATTCAAGAGATTCTCCCAAAATGCCCATGGCGAAGCCTAACACACCAGAGCGTGATAGACTATGACTGCAAATCAAATCCGAGAGATACAGGACAAAATCTCGATGACAAAGGCACATCTAATCCTATCCGCACCTGCAGGTAATAATATATGCCAATAACTGGCGGATTGTACCACTAAACTCACGGAATCACAACCCAGAGAGCGATTTACAAGGACCTCTCACATACAATTGGCCTTCATTATGCGTGTTTGTTAGGAGCTAAATGATTGGAATTCACGGCAAAGTGTTGAGAATCTATAGTATCTTCCTATGTGGCTCAAATCTCTAGGGGCAAAGTAACTTTATGTTTCATGCTCGCGAGGAGGCTGAGCATGGCCAAAAGGGCATCTATTCGTATCATAGAAAATATATATATATATCCGCCCGCTTCATATAATTCAAACTGAGTCATGAAGAACAACGTGTCTAGAAGCTGTCTGTTTTTTCTCGTTAGAGTGGGGGCAAAGCCCGGGTTCAATCAATGGCCACAAAGAACACATGGCTCCCAAGCAAGACTTTTAACCTCTTGCGAATTTGGTTGGACTAATCAGGAGATTTGACAAAGATATCTCTCGAGAGAGCTCTGGTGAAAGTTCTCCAGCCATTTTTTGTTTGTAATTTCCCATGCAGAATTGGTAGCCCTCATGTTTCTTTGATCCCTCAATTTCAGACGAAAGAAAAATCCATCCGCGCGGAAACTGGGCGAACACAAGTCCATCGATGCATCCCGGCAACACGAAGAGACAGTGAAAACTATAGCAAGAATTGTTAACAACCCCAATTCTCTAGTTGAAAAGACACTCAAGATGCCAGTCTGGACCATAGAATTGGTGTATGACCTGCAGGGTTGTAATCCGTTGTGGTTTAGGGCGCTAAGAAGAGCGGACCAATTTGTATTATTCCTTGAGCGTTAGCTCACTGGTTAACGCAGAATTTTCTCAGAAGAAACCCCCAGTAGCTGGCCTGAAATATACATTTTAAGGAAGAATTTTACATTTGTGAAGTCACTAAAGGTCCGTTAATTAGAGGATGTGTGTGGAGGCAAAAGAAGATATTGAAAGAGACTTTGTATTGAGTGTGTTGATATCTACAGGTGTCTGTATTGACAGGCTCCTCAGGTGGACACAGGAGAGGAGCTAGAGGAACAATACTGGTGTTGTTTGAACAGTAGTCACGAAGCAAAATTTTTTACTCGATGTTTGGGAAGCTCGATACTCCTCATGTTTAGGATATTTCAACACTACATCACGCTGATATGAGGGATCACAAACCTTTTAGAATAGATTTTTAATTATTGTTAATCCTTCTTAAAAAATTCAATAACGATGCAATGTCACTCTCTTTTTTTATTAAAATACATTGAAATATGTAAAAACAAAAACATTCTGTCATTTTATTTCATCATAATTAATTTCATACTTTGAAAAAATATTAAATAATTCTCATATCATAAGTTCGTTAATAGAGGTTCCTAGTCACGTTTTTGATGACAAAGGCTGTTATAGCTCGGTTCGACTATAAGTAGCAACAAATATGTATATAATATATATTACTTAGAACAATATTGCCTATGATTTGAAACATAAATCATGAGAATATAATGAGAAATTTCAGAGATACGGCCCAAAGACGTCGCTAGCCAGCCAAAAATTCGAGTTTTTTGAAACTTTGAACTTCCAGCGGCACGGGTTAACATGCTCCAATCGTGCTCAAACTTTGGCTATCGAAAAATCTGCAAAGACTGATAATTTTGTGGGGTTCCCGTTGGCAAAATTCCGGAAATAATTTTCTCCCCCTATCACTGCGGCCACCCAAATATAATATATATATATATATATATATATTATTAATAATATTATATAATATAATATATATATATTAAATTTTATATACATATTATATATATATATATATATATATATATATATATATATATATATGCGCTGTTGTTGAAAACCCGCACCATTCGAAGAAGGAATGGAGTGGAGAAGTACTTCAAAAGATTTCCCCCTTCCTCTCCTGTGAGGAGGTGCGATCCTTAGGATCGTCAACCGGCATCTCGTCTGGGTTCAGAATTGTCCGTCAGAATTTTCCCTCTTTATTCTCCATCTTTCTGCACGTGGGGTGCGTAAGCCCGGTGTATGTGCAACATCTGCCAACTCTAGTTTCACATAAAGTGCGCAAATCTACAAACTTACAATCAATATTCTCCAGAATGGTCCTGCAGCTCATGCGGAGACTCACATACTGAAATTTACATCCCCATCCGCATAATTCAATCAATATACTGTAATTAAACATCAACTGTATTAAGAATAAACATGAAAAACTCCACAGCACTTTAATTAAATCCAAAATACACTTAGCAGTCATACAGGAATCTAACCTCACACCAAACACTTACCTCTCTGAATTTCCCAGTAAGACAATCCTAAGACAAGACAAATTTTGATGCAATCATAGCCTAGTCACTCTCATACACAAAAATATCCAATTTCGTAACACCTCAAATCACACAATTAATTATGAACAATTATCCAACACTCACATACCAATCAATAGAAGTAAAAATCCATAAAAATAACATACAACATAATAAACTTTTATATCCTACCAACCACCTCTCAACACTTCCCTAGGAATTATGTCCCAGGCTTATCCCCCTTAACTCAATATAATAACTTGATACTTGCCGTGGATTTCAATGCCCATCACCCTGCATGGCTTAACACACGCATACCCTTACCAAGAGATGAAACACTCACAGAGAGCTAACATTCACTTAGTATCCTTAATAATAGAAGCCAACCTTCTCGACAACCATTTCAACATAATCAAAACTTCACATCCCCCGACATCTTCTGTTTCCCCCAAATACAAGTTACAGCGACATGGCAAAAATTTCATACTCTCTCCTCCGACCACTATTAATTTATAACTCAACATAAAGACACCCCACACACGCACACACATCTTTTAAAATAAACTTACATCAACTACAAGAAAGCTAACAGGCAAGCTTACACTGAATCTATAGAAGAAGAACTTCAATCATTCCACATAGTCAACTATACTAAAAGCATCCGAAAAATACTGTACATCCCCCAAGGCCTACCGCAAACATTTTAATTCAAATTTTTCACCAGAAATAGACACCCTAATAAAACAATGAAACTCTCTTCGGCAAAACATCCAGCCAAATCAATACCAAGTTAACCTAATCATATACTTCAACAATAGAAAAAATAACTTGATCAACTCAAATAAGAATAAAAATTGGCAACATTACCCCGCAACAATAAGCCATAAATCCAATACAACAAAATTATACCGAACAATAAAAAATAATGACACATCACAAATACAACTCCCACCAACACACGAAGCCATCTGTAAACAAAGTGATAAAATCCCCAACCCTAATAATCAATGCAACATCATTATGTCACTATCCCAAAATAAGCCATAAACCTACAATTTGCACAAATAGATTAACAATTAAACGGCTTAAAAAATTGAAGAACAACTTAGAAAGTTCCCATTCACTCTCTTAGAAGTGCTTAACATACCATCAAAAAACTCACAAGCAGAGGGTCCTGACAAGATATCCAATATTCACCTCAGACACTTAGGAACTGGCACCATAGAAAGGTTAATCCAAATGTTCAGCGCGGCTTGGCAAGCTAATGGCTATCAACTAATAGAATGACAGTCTCCTCTCAAAAATTATCTATCACACTAATTACACCCGATAAAAGAGAATCCAACTCCCATCCAGATGTGCTTCTTTTAAATATTAGACTTCCTCTTAATAAACAACCCACTATCTTGGGCTTAACCTTCGATACACAAATGATATTTACCCCAACATAAACAATATTACATCTAGAGCCATACATAAATAAAACGCGATGAAAACATTAACTGGAACAAATTTGGGCCAAAACAAAGAGCACTCTCAATAGTATACACTATACAGACAGTACCTCCTTCCCTTTTTAAACTATGCATCACAAGCAATATTACAGTCCAGAAAGCAAATACTAGAAGTAGTATAAAATAAAGCCTTTAGAATAATAACATTCTGTCTTCCCTCCACTCCCACCCATCACTTACTAACCGAAACAAAAATTCTTCCAGCAAGCGGCCATCTCGACATGATGAGCTGCCATTCATACAGCAAGTCACTTTCAATAGAAAATCCACTACATCATACTTCACAACAGTCCCTTCCACCGAGAAGGAAAAGGATCACACCAGCTTTGTACTACTCAGATATTTACAACTCGCTCCCTCCTCCGCCCAGTGATACTCCCATCATTAAACATATCCACACTCAGTTAACCCATAGAATGATCTCCGCGTACCCAAATAACACCATACTCCAGGCACGCCCGCCCGAAATGTCCACCACGGAACAACCTTTGGACAGTCAAACCAGAGTAATGTTGTCCCGTTTACGCTGTGGGAACGCCATCCCTGTTAGGCAAAAAAGAGACAAGTCCCTTCAAAGAATATAAACATAAAATTCATAACCCTCCCCCCCCCCCACTATCAAAGATATCCCTCCTTGACAATTGACGCCTGTTAGACTGTTCGGACCTAACGAACATTAGAAATAGTTATGACGCAATTTTTTTCTGACGGACCTCTGGGTCCAGCTTGTTGTGGTGGCACAGTATATCATGGACACCCGTTTCTCATAGGAGAGGAGCGGTGGGCAACGAAATATATATATATATATATATATATATATAATATGCCTAATTAAAGAAGTTATAATATATATATACTATATATATATATTATATATATATATATATTATATTATGGCCAACTAAAGAAGTTTATCCGCATGATATCTTTGAAAACTAAGATAGGTACAAGAAAACTGATAACATTAATAATGGAATCAGCGTTGAAATTTGTAATGGATAATTGCCAAAAAAAAAAAATTACTTTTTTTTTATA
>JABUQX010022887.1:27500-37500 GCA_015478945.1 Trachelipus rathkii
GCACTAAAGGCTCACCAAGCGGTGCTAACCTGCAAATGAGTGGGTTAGGGTATTGGCAAAACACATGGTTTCAGCCCACAGGGCTCACCGATCAACGATTCCTGTGGTTGGTACGTTAATTTTTGCTGAGTATTATATATATATATATATATATAAAATATTATATATATATATATATATATCTGGTATATATATATATATATATATTATATATATATATATATACACCATATTTGACAAATGTTATCAGTAGTAACAAGTACCGAAGGCAGACGACGGTGCAAACGTTTTATACGTACACGTGTGCACCTATTTACATACATGAGTGCCTATAGTTATGTAAGCCGCTGTACATACGTTCATTTATTTCTGTAATGAACGTATTTTGTTGCTTTTTTGTTGTTTAGGGGACATACCCAATATATAATATATATATAATTATATATACATTTTTATATATATATATATATATATATATATATATATATATATATATTATATATATATTATATAATACATTTCAAAAGATGGTCCTGTAAGTGGGTTTGAACCTTTACCCTTGAGATGGTACTCCCAGAGTGTTACCTCGAGACCACGATTGCAAAAGAAAACCCATCATTTTACCTCTGAAACCTAGCTTCCTAAGAGGAGCGAAGGCGTGTCTTGGACACCTAACTTCCGACGGGCCTCCCGCCGAACACTCGGGTCAGGGGCAACACTGGGTAATTTTTAACCGGACATTCTTAGATATCAATGAAATATTTTGTGCAATAAACGAACAATTATTTGTATTTTTTCAAATGGTCCTAGTGGGTTAGAACCCTTAACCCTTGAGATAAGCTTTTAGCTTTAAATAATACTAGCGAACAATATACAGCAAAAATGTTTCGAGGGAGCGAGTTGAACCAAACTCCTCTGAATGAAAGGCAAATTACTTTACCGACACACCAAATCGGGTAATTCTTATGGGCCATGAATTTAAATTAAGTCTTTTATCACAGAAGCGGTCAATTTGGGTTATCTCCCTTCAGAAGGGGAAGATCCAATATTCGGTTCAGGCTAAAAGCCAATTTTCAACCCTCCTAAAAATGGACATAAAATTCGGGAATTTTCAGCCGGATTTTGACCCTACAAACATCCAACTGTAGCTCTTTTGCAACTTTAAATGTCCGTTTTGACGTGTTTTTCTGTGTCCTGTAGTCATTCTTTCAGAATTTTTCAATTTTTTCAAAGCCCATGTTTTTTTTGACATTTTGTCGTATCAACTTCACTAACAGAATTTTTTTCGAAATGAACTTCAACTTGAAATATATATATATATATATATATATATATATATATATATATATATATATATATATATATATATATATATATATATATTATATATATATTTATATATATCTATATATAATGTATATAATAAATAATATATAATATATATATATATAATGCCCACATTATAATTGTTTTAAAGAAAAGAGTGTTTTGAAGTAGAGTTACAGATAAAATAATATTTTTCCTATAAACGCCAGTATTCAAAGAAAATGATGTTTTTGAGATGCACACCAAGGTCATCTCAGAACTAGAATATACTTCGCATTTTTAAAGACTTGAAATAAAACTTTTATTCATAAAATCAATGTTAAAAATAATATTTACTTACAGAATTGGATTATATAATATTTGTTTCATGATATACTTTCTTTTTCGTATATAATTATTAGTTAAATTTTATATTATGTTTTAAAGAAATAATATTGTACCCTGCATAAAATAAGGGAGCTAACCATTTTCGTTGATAGAAAACCAAATTAAAGAATCAGAGTAGCAAGGAAAACATTTTTTTATCGATTTATGTAAGAGTAAAATAAACGTTTATTATAACTTGTATTAAATATGTTTTTTCATTTTTTATCATTATAATGTATTACTGAATGATATAATTTTTATTATTTTAGTATTTTTGTATCATATTTTATAAAAATTATTGTTTATATTGTATTTAACTTTAAGTCTAGGACCTATGTTATAAAATATATTTTCCCGGTTTTTTTGCTTTGAGCACGTCTTTCAAATTGAAATTATTATTTCGAGTGTAGACTCAGTTGTATGTCAGCAAGAGAGTTAAGTATAATATAAAATTTGGTATTTCGAGTATGTAAGAAATTGAATTTGGTCGCATGTCAGCGACTCAGATGTATATAGTAAAGACGATTTTTTAATAAAATAATTGAGATCAGAACCAATACTGAGTTTTATTCTCCCTTACCAATATAGAGATAACTTTAAAAAGGGTTATAAATACTTGGTTGACGGTTCCTTAGCCTCGAAGTACCAATCAAAGCGTCTCATATAGCCTCTTGTTGGTGAAGAAGGCGGCTTCAACAGAGAAAGGTGTATACCCGAGTACCTGTAGATACTTAGGCCCCTCAACGTATAAACGAAGTCTAATACAAATGTAAAGAAACACCGCATCAACTTTTCTACCTAATGAAGTGGATAAACAAGTAATTTCTGTAACAAAAAGACCTGTTAGTCGGGGATGAAGAACTCCCAGCACTCCTGCCTACAAAGAGGCAGACCACCACTCAAGAGGCAGCTCTCCCGCTCCCTACAAAGAGGCCGAGCCCTCTCCTGCCTACAAAGAGGCAGACCACCTCCACATGCCACTACAGAAGTGGTCTCTTCCCGTGACTATATAATATAATATATAAAATATAAATATATATATATATATATATATATATATATATATATATATATATATATATATATATATATATATATATATATATATATATTATATATATATATATATAAAAATATATATATATATAGTATATATATATAATATATATATATATATGGTAAAATAAAGATGCACTATTCGCATCAATCTTTAATCAAACATTTACACAAGTGAAATAATAAAATAAAGAAGAGTTAGGCTTACCTTTCGACATTATAACATCCTCATCAGATTTCCTAAAAACAAATAAAAATAAAGTCAAAAGAATTAAAATGTTGAAACCAATACACAGTGTTAAAAAAAGTAGGAAGATATTTGTCTTTTTTTTTACTCTTTTTGATTTAGTTCGTAATGGTTTTACCATTTTAACCCTTTTGAATCTTTTTGTTTTAGTTTGATTTGTTTTGTTTTATTAATTTGGTCCCGTCCTGTTATTTTGCAGCAAATGTGCTGTTGCTCGCTACTTTAGGCCTTCTCTAATCTATTTCAATGTATGTTTTGCTCGTAATTTCTGAGGGGTAATAAAATATCTGGTTGCTGTGAAGCTGATTTATTCCGTTTATTACTTTCTACCTTTGTTTCAATTCTAGATGAATTAGCAATGTTAAAATAAAAATCTTCTGAATAATTTAGGAATAAGAACTTTATAAACTCTATAACAGGTACATACTGTGCAAAACAAGGTCTCTGATGCAAGGACAAATGATTTATGAAGAATGTTTCTCTTGCTTTGGCACTCCTTAAACCACTCATAACATATAATAAATAAATCATTTTTAGTAAGGTCATTTATTACAACTTGAATCATGGATTTTGAAATTTGAAGGTTAAGTAACTTTGAGGGCAAAATGTTATACATATGATTCTTGAGTTGAAGAATGACGAGATTACAATTCCTGTTTACTATACTCTGAATTTTGTTTGAAGGTGAAAGAACCACCTTGGAGTGTTAAATAAAAAAAAGTTTTAAATTTTTATCAAAAGTAATAGAAGGAATCTCAACAGTTTTGCTAAGAAACTTCGAGATTCGGAATTTGGCCAGCCCAAAGGTGCCAAAATATTCCTCCTCTTAAGATTTTTCAAAGTTTTGCCCATGGTCTAAACCAACCTCACAACTCGGAGAAATGAGCGAACACTTCCAGCAAGATGGAGAGGTTATTAATAAGCAATAATGAAACAATTTAACATGGCAGAATGCAAGCTCAGAAGCAAGTTTTGAGGACCACAGGAGAGATAGCATCAGGATCTCCCAAGATGATGAGATATACAGGTAGGTAGTTGCATCAGCTGATCGAGATTGTCCTGAATCGAGAAATGGTAGGCGAGTTCTTCAGCTGTCAGAACTAGAGGAAAACCATTGGCGTTGGTGAACATTAAAATCATTCACAATGATGATTAGAATGTGCTCTATTTTGGTGTTTAGAATGTCAAAGAATTTAGGATAGTTAATAGAATTGCCATTTTTATTAAAAGTGTGTGATTGTGTAATAGTGCATTTGATGTGTGAAATAAGGAGTGCTTACAGAACAATCAAATAGACCCTTCTGTGAAGGAAGATATGATAATGACAAGCTGCTGGACACCTGAGTGTAGAGGAATGTTATATAAGACAAGTTTGAAGGACACTTTCATCATTTCGGAAACGCTACGTCTTTCCCTATATTCCTTGCACCCTTTCAAACGCTGTGCATCGGGGAGTGTCGACCTTTAATTTTCCCCAGGCTTTTGTTTTATCCCCAATTCCAGTAGAACTTAGTAAGCCTCAGGCCATTGCCAACCGAAGAAAGACCGAGAAGGAGAGCAATGATTTATTACTTGAATGATATTCCCGCAAATTTCCCAGAGTAGGAATCCATTATGGCAGTGGATCCAAAACTTTTCTTATTCGCGACACCCTTGCTTAAATCAAGTTTACCGAAGGCACCCTATGTCAAGTTATAATTATCATTTCTTTTAAAAATCAATTTTTTTTATTATTTTTTTTAGATTTAATTGAAAACGGAAATAAAATTATGAAAATTTTCAAATGTTTCTCGTCACCTCTGTGGGGAAACTGCAGCACAGACTTTGGGAACCATTCCAATGCAATGGTTCCCACACACTTTGGGAACCATTGCATTATGGGATGGATACTCGGACTAATTTCGAATCTTATTTCGGCTACTATTCATTTATGATTCTGAATCCAATTATTGAAAACCTGGCGATTCCCATTTTAAGTATTTCGGAACGTGCAACTTTCAAAATAAACCATAATTCAGATTCCGACTCCAATTCCAGTCGATCAAAATTGATGATTCCGCAATTCCAGACTCCGGTTGCGATTCCGATTCAAAAGCACCTTTAGGAATTCTACAGGAAGACTTATAATGGTATGAAACATATATATATATATATATATATATATAGTGAGGGTAGTATATTATGTATCGTAATGGTATATATATATAGTATAGTGGTGATTATAGTATTAGGTACGTATATTTAGTAGTAATTATTTAATATATTAGTTTATAATACTAGTGTATATATATATGTATTATGAGTGTGTTGGGATGTGTTGTGGGTTGTTTGGGTTGTTTGGGTGTGTAAAGCCCATTGTGGTTGGGTTTTGAAACCATTTGTGTGATGTCGTGGTGTTTGTTCACCAATGTTTTGAAACCACAATAAAAATAATGATCCAATGGTTTAACCATAATAAAAGGAAGCAGTGGCAATATAAATGTATGTTTAAGATAAAATTAGTTGAATATTTTATTAGTGGTGTGTTTGCGTGTTTAGCTGTTTGATATGTGTTTCTTCAATGGTTTTTTCAATCGTTATGAGTTGGAACTTGAAGGGCAATTAATAAATGAGATTCGTGCTGGAGTTTTAGGTAAGTTATTGTTTGAGAATGATTATATAAGTCAGTATTATGTTAGTATATGGTTTGATATTATTGATTGTGGTGGTATTATATATATTATTATGATAGTGTGATAGGTGTGGGTGTTTTGTAGGTTAGGTTTGTTGTGTTTGTGTTATGATTATGGGTGGTGTGTATAGGGTTTATTATTATTGTTATAGTAGTAGTAGTAGTGGGTTTTAGTGGATATATATATAGTATGTTTGTTTGTGTGTAAATGTGTGAGACATGTTTAAGATACTTTATGATTTGCGTTTGTTTCGTGAGTCTCTTGAGGATTTTCATTTTCGCTATGTTTGGTGTTGGTTTTCCCATGGCGAGTGCCGTGACATTTCAAAGATTAATAATATAAGACTCATGTTGTAGAGGTGTGCGTGGCCACAGCATCAACCAAGCTAGAAGGGCAAGTTGAGCGTTTAAACTAAGTGTGATGGATTGTTTTTAGTTTTTGGAAAAATGGTTAGTTGAAATGGGGGCTAGAAACAGCTTAATTCCACCACTCAAACAGACAAGATTTTATAGCAAAAGTAAAAAGGAGGTATCATCGAGGCAGTATTATCAGAAAGCTCGACTTATTTGGCATAATGATTTTTAGCTCCAAGAGAGATTAGACCACAGTACATTTTAGGTTGTGTGTGTCCGGAGAGGATGTGAGTATTTCGAAGGAGGCAGTGAATTTTGATTTGGAATTAGGGGTTTAATTAATTTAAGTGGAGCGGATAGTGATGTCTCCTTCTATTCAATAAATTGTTTACCGTCTATGGTTGGACGAGTCCTCTGGTTGTGCTTGCGAGTGACCTCCTGTCATGCTTGTGTTACAGATCTCTTTGTTGGAAAGAAGAAATTAGATGAAGGAAGGATCATTGTTTTAATTAGGTAGATAGAGGGTCATTACTGTGTTTCATGCAGACTTCAGTCAACTGCCCTTAAGTGTTGATAAGAGTATTTTCAACTTTTGGGAGCTTGTGCAGCTTGCGTATATCATGTTGGATTGGATATATATGGTTTGGGAATCAAAGCTAATTGTGCTAGGGAAAGTTGTAGTTTTTTTGTATGAAAATTCTTATGATTAATTTCAGTGGTTCGGACTTTGTAATGATGAATGCTCTGCGTCTCTGCTTTTTCTGTCGTGCGTTCGTCTGGTTCTCGGTCTCTCTCTCTCTCTCTCTCTCATCTCTCTTCGTCTTGGTTTTCGTCTTCGTGTGCTGCTGTCGGGTCTTGCGTTTCTCTCTCTCTTCTCTTCCATTTTATTCTATTTCGTCTCTTTCTCTCTCGTCTCCTCTCTTCCTTGGGTTCTCTGGTGTTTTCTCTGGGTACTTTCGTCTGTGCCTGTCTCTTTCTATATAGTATTGATATGATATGTATAGTATAGTTTATTTTTTGTTGTTAGTGGTGATAGTAGTGGTATTATATATATATATATATATTATATATTATAGTATACTTTAAATATATATATATATATATATATATATATATATGTATATATATATATAATATATTCCTAAGTATTTTAAACTATTTCTTTAAATAAGAATTAAGAATTACAGATAAACTTGAATAAACTTTCTTTTGCATTTTTTTTACATTTTCTTCAAATAATAAAGTAGTAGAACCTTTTTTTCAGATAGAGTATATGATATTAGTTTGGGGTTAATTTATACCTTCTCTTATTTTGTTTACTGGTTTGAATGAATGGTTTTATTGTGAGATAAATCTCTTGTAGATAAATATTTGAGTGATATGTTAATAATGGCCTAGGTTTATGCGATGTTTGGGATCTTTTAGATGTGAGGTAAATTTGAATATTTAGAATCTGTGATAAGAAATTTATTTAGGATTAGTTTTGTAATAGATTAATGTGTTATGGTCACATGTGTATAACAAGTTTCCATGGTAGTGAGTTTGTTTTTGGCGGTGTTTATAGTTATTAAACCAATAAAAACCACATTAAAACCATCAAAATAGCCATAAAACCCAAAAAACCAAAAAAAAACCATGTTATAATTTGTTATTTAAAAAAAACAATGGTTTGATTGTTTTTTTTATAAAAAAATCATGTTTTTTTCCAACCCATATTATATATATACTATATATATATAATATAATATATATATATTATATTATATACTATATAATATATATATATATATATATATATATATATATAATATATATATATATAATATATATATATATATATTATATATATATATATATATATATATTATATATATATATATAATATATAATACTATATATATAATATATATAGTATATATATATATATATTATAATATACATATATATATATATATATATAATAACTATAATATAGTATATTATATAATATATATATATATATAACAGTATAGTTATATATTATATCTATATATTATATATATATATAATATAATTATATATATAATTTATAATATATTATAATACTATATATAATATATAATATATATAAATATATATACGTACTGTGGGGTAGACCGTTACTGTGTATTATACATATATATACCGATGATATACTATATATATATATATATATAACACGACTTATATAATATGTAATAAGTTAAGTAAGGATAATATATATATATATATATTAAGAAATATATATTTAGTAAATATAGATATATATATATAGTACTGATAGAATACTATATTTATATATAGGGTATATTGATATTATATTATATATAAATTGTAATATATATATTGTATATAGTATATACTATATATAATATAATATATATTTATATTATAGTTATTTATACATAGGATAACTATAATATATATATATATATATATATATATACAACACACGAAAAGCCTATTATTTTTATCTTGAGATACTTTGTGGCTGGAAATGTAGGGGAGGGCCATGCCTACCCTTGCTACACTTGTAACGTCGCTCATGTATACCTCCATCCATGCATTCGTTGTTGCCATCGAGAAATCGCAAGAAACGTTTGAAATAATTTCTAATATTGTAATGTATTTTTTAAACGAGGCATTTAAGAACTTTAGATGCATATATAGCTTTTTTATTTGCTTTACATCATAATAGGAATTGTACGATGAGATTCTGAGATAACTGTTTAAGGGAAAAATTGCCAAATTAGTCCTGGGAAGAGAGGTAACTGCTTGTGTGCTTGAGAAACCGAACGAAGTAGTGGAGGTGGTTAAAAATATTATTATTATCTGACAAAGTAATGCTGAAAAATAGCTTATAATTAAAAGGCCTTGGATTGATAAAGTTATTCACTTGTGATTGAACAAACTACGAATTCAAGTGGTATTGAGGCCAATCCTGTTATTGATATTAAATTTAGTAGTGTTGCTACTTGGGATATAGCATACCAAGAGGAAAATGTCTTGGATATTGGAAATTACATAATTGGAATCAATATTAAAGATTAAAGTTTGACTTATTAACAGCCATACAAACCACCAATAACTTACAATTTTAAAGATGCTAAAGAGGGTAAAACTCCTTTCCTTTATGAATAGCTAGATCTGCACAAATCTTGGCTAGCGTATTCTAAAATATTGAAAGGATTGTTTTGTAGATTGTGTGGCTTATTTAGACCTTCTATTAAAAGAGATATATTTTTCTCATTTATCGTAAAACCATTTCGAAAATATAAAGACATGCATTCATGTGCAAATTCAGAATGGCATAAAGATGCCTCAGTAGCAGCAAGGAATTTAAAACGAATAATATAAAATGAGCGTGTTAGTGTAACTGAGCAACTGCATGTTACTGAGCCCTTATTTATTCCAAAAAATAGGCAAAAATTGGCACCTATAATTTCTGCTTTAATATTTTGTGACACTCATGATGTCGCTATTAGAGGTAGCACTGCAGATACCGTAAATTTTTCCGATTTGCTCAAATTCAATATCAAAGCTGGAGATATTGTTCTTGTGGAACATTTGAAATCAAGCAGAGTAAAGACCAAATACACATCACATTTGATTCAGAATGAACTTATATTTATTTGTGGAAAGTTGATATGTAATCAAATTTTGAATGAAGTAAACATTGTGAATATTCTCCCCTTTAAGTAGACGAGGCAAGAGACATATCCGAACAGAAACAGCTATCGGTGCGTGTTTCGCTTTCGTTGATAAGGATCTCAATGTACGTGAAGAATTTCTAGGCTTTACTCCTCTTAAAAAACTTAAAGCTGAATATAAAAGCCAGAGCTATATTTTCTACTACACGGATAATTTACAATTTAAATATGATAAGCTTGTTGAACTTGGGTTTGATGGGTGCTCCACCATGGCTGGCAAAGAAAATGGAGTTCAAAAGTTAATAAGTGATC
>JABUQX010022887.1:42500-47181 GCA_015478945.1 Trachelipus rathkii
TCTTTGTCTTTTCTTTTTTCTTATTTTTTATATCGTAATAATACCGAGCACCAACATTATTTAAGGACATAAATATTCAGTAAAGAGAAGAGAAATAGCAAACATATATATATATATATATATATATATATATATATATATATATATATATATAGTAATTTAAAAAAATATATATATCAAATAAATTTAAATAAAAAAATTAAAAAAAGAAAAATTATATATATATATATAATAGATATATATATATATATATATTATATTAAATATATAATATATATATATATAATATATATTATTATATATATAATATGGGCCGCCGTTAGAAGTAAATTTAGGGGGGCCAAATTATATTATTTAAAAAAAAAAAAAAAATATTATATATATATATATATATATAGCTATTATAATATTATTATTTGTTTATATAAATATAATATTGATATATAATATATATATATTATATATATATATATATATATATATATATTATATATATATATATATATATATATTATTTATAATAATATAATCTTGTAGTACAGTATATTTAAAGGTTGAATAATGAAAAAATGATATTTTAAATATTTACGAAAGTGTTATTTTCAAAATGAAGTAATTAAGTCCAGAAAAGAAGTTCTATATATTAAAGAGTGTTTCCTTTTTTAGCATGAAAAATTAAGAATTTAATATTCTTTTTCTTTCTAAAATCAGTTATAATATCTTCTATCATGATGTTTTTGACGTGAACTTTTCCCCACAATCCTACTTAAACATAGCCGCATTTAACTTTCGTTGGAATAATTGATCTCTTACCACGTTTTTAACATGTCGTAAGGTACTAAACGACCTTTCAATTGCACAAATAGTTGATGGAAGTGTGGAAGTATTTTGATAGCTTGTGGAACTGTTGGGAAAAATTTACAATGATTTTGTAGTAATGTGCTGTAATTCATTTTCTCTTCTATTTGTTCCCTATCTGATTCATTCCAGAAATTAAACAAAGATTCTTCTTCACCAATTAGGTTGTCAATATTATATTCAGTTCAATTTTTTTTTAAATATTCGGATTTGGTTAATTTTCTTGTTCTAACTGGGTGCAAAATGCAAGGAAAGGTCGATGTTAAATTTTTTGTTCCGAAAATTTGAAACTCGAGATGAAATGAGAGAAATGAAGTAAAGTATAAATAGTGCAACTCTGAAGAAATCCTCAGCAGAACTTTTTGATGTCCCTGAAGCTGGAATTCTTTTGGATACTGTACGTGGTTAATGAAAAATCTTGGCAATAATTCTTAGATTTTTTAAAAATTCCTTTAAAATGAGTGCATTATTTTCATCTCCATTAGATTTTAAAATATTTAAAAGTTTTTCTATGTGACAATGAACCTTATCCAAATTTTTTACTTTAGTTTGATAAATATTTCCTATAGGCTCCAAATATGAACTATATTTCGTCATGATTATTAATTAAACAGATGAGAAATGCAGACTTCTGGTGCTGAATGAGTTATAGTCTGACATGCTGCAAGTTCCGGTGGCTGCGTTACATCTGGGATCAGAATAAGAGATTTTTAATGCTTAATGTAATTTGGACTAAAATGTTTCTAAAATATCTTAGTTTGATTTGTACCTGCAGACCAATCGTGTTTCGCATAACAGTAGTATATTAGCCACCAAGTTTCTGCGAGACATACTTTCACAAAAATTTTTATAATTATTTTACTATTCCAATAGTTTTCGAAATTTGGCTGGACTAGTATTTAGGTCATTATTACTAAATTGAACGATGGAACACAATTGAAAAAATTTGCTTTAGGATTACTGATCGACTGGTGAGTGGAGGGAGCGTTTTGTAACTCCATTTCTTGTGCAGCCATGTGGACACCCATCAAACCCAAGTTCAACAAGCTTACTCGATGATTTTTATTGTTAAATACTCGTGTAGTAGACAATATAGCTCTTGCTATATTTTCAGTGTTCAGTTTTTCAAGAGGGGTAAAGCCCAGAAATTCTTCACGTACATTGAGATCCTTATCAACGAGGCAAACACCATCGGATACCTGTTTGGTTCCGGATATGTCTGCTGCCTCGTCTGCTAAAAGAGAGAAATATTTACAATTTTTTACTTCATTCAAAATTTGATTACATATCAACTTTCCACAAATAAATATAAGTTCATTCTGAATCATATGTGATGTGTATTTGGTCTTTACTCCCCTTGATTCAAATGTTCCACAAGAACAACATCTCCAGCTTTTAATCTGAATTTGAGCAAATCGGAAAAAATTGACGGTATCTGCAGTGCTACCTCTAATAGCGACATCATGAGTGTCACAAAAAATATTAAAGCAGAATTATAGTGCCCAATTTTGCCTAATTTTTGGATAAATAAGGGCAGAACATGCACGTTGCCAGTTAACACTAAACCGGCTGCAATTATTGATAGTTATTCGTTTAGAAATTCCTTGCTGCTACTGAGGCCATCTTTATGCCATTCTGAATTTGCACATGAATGCATGTCTTTATATTTTTCGAAATGGTTTTACATAAATGAAAATATACCTCTTTTGATAGAAGGTCTAAATAAGCCACACAATCTACAAAACAATCCTTTCAAAATTTTAGAATACGCTAGCCAAGATTGGTGCAAGATCTTAGCTATCATAAAGGAAAAGGATTTTACGGCCTCTTTAGCATCTTAAAATTGTAAGTTATGTGGTTTTATGGCTTGTTAATAAGTCAAAACTTTAATCTTTAATATTGATTCCAATTATGTATGTAATTTCCAATATCCAAGACATTTTCCTCTTGGTACCTATTTCCCAAGTAGCAACACTACTAATTTTAATATCAACTACAGGATTGGCCTCAATACACTTGAATCGTAGTTTGTTCAATGCACAAGTGAATAACTTTATCAAACCTAGGCCTTTTAATTCCATATTTTTCAGTATAACTTTGTCAGATAATAATAATATTTTTTTTAACCACACTCCACATAACTTCGTTCGTCTTCTCAAGCACACAAGCAGTTACCTCTCTTCCCAGGACCTATTTGCAATTTTTTCCCATTAATCAGTTCTCAATATCTCATCGTATAATTCCTATTAAGATGTAAAGCAAATAAAAAGCTATTATGCATCTAAAGTCTTAATGCCTCGTTTAAAAAATACATACAATTTTAGAATTATTTTCAAACGTCTTGCGATTCTCTGATTGGGGCAACAACAAATGCATGGATGGAGTTATACATGAGCGACGTTACAAGTGTGGGATCCAGGGTAGGCATGGCCCTCCCCTACATTTCCAGCAACAAAGTATCTCAAGATAAATAATAATAGGCTTTCGTGTGGTGTATTATATATATTATATATATAATATATATATATTAATATATAATATATATATATATATATATATATATATATTATATATAGTTAATATAGATAGTATATATATATAAATATATATACCTATATAAATATATATATATATATATTATAAATATATATATATATATATATATTATAATATTATATATATTATATATAATATACTATATATTATATTATATAGTATGTATAGTTATTATATTATACACAGTAATTATATAGTTAGGTGAGTGAGGTGAGGGATATATAGTTATATAGGAGTAGTGGGAGTAGTATAGGTAGGGGTTATATAGGGGGGGGTGAGGGGGGTATTATTATATATAGTATATATATTATTATATTATATATATACTGTATATATATATATATATATTATATAATATATATATTATATATTATATATATATATAGTATATATTATATATATATATAATAAATATATAGTATATATAGTATGGAGTAGGGATAGGGGGTATATGATATATATATTAAAATATAATATATATATAGAGAATGTAATATAATAATATATATATATATATATATATAATATAATATATATATTAATATATATATATATAATATATATATATATATATATATATATATATAGATATATATATATATATGATATATATATATATATATATAGGGTTGGAAAAAAACCATGTTTTTTTTAAAAAAAACAAAAACCATTGTTTTTTTTTTTAAATAAACCAAATAAACCAATGGTTTTTGGTTTTTATGGGTTTTATGCTATTTTTATGGTTTTAATGTGGTTTTTATTGGTTTTTAATAGATTTTTAAAGGCAAAATCATCTACTGGAAACTGTCTCACATTGCTAACACATATTTTAAATTCCCTTAATAAATTTCTTTAGATTCTTAAATTTCAAATTTTCTTGATAACTGTAACTGGTATAAAATTATCATTATTTTTTGAGTTTTACATAAACAAAATAAAAAATAAGAGGTATATTATAAAAAAATAAACTCTATCTGAAAAAAAGGTTATAGCTACTATAATTATTTTAACCCAAAAAAAAAAAAATGCATAAAAAAAGTTTATTCAAATTAATCTATAATGACTAATGAATTCTTATTTACTTTTATATTTGAATACAAGGAAATATATATATATAATACATTATATATTATTTATTAAGTATAATATATATATATATATATATATATATATATGTAGGTTATATATATATATTAATAGTATATAATAATATATATATATAATAATATATATAAATATAGGAGAGAGAGAGATAGAGATGAGAGAG
>JABUQX010022888.1:0-10000 GCA_015478945.1 Trachelipus rathkii
GCTTCGTGTCGTCAAATAATTGGTTAACGTATCGACTTCTCACAATTCTGCTGAAAATCTTGTAGGACTCTGGTCTTCCGCCACTTCATATATATATATATATATATATATATATATATATATATATATATATATATATAGAAATGATATCAATTTCAGTATATATATATATATATATATAGGCTGGGCCCTTTTCAAGGAGGGGGCAGGAAATAAAATACTGGAAAGCCCACCCAAGCCCAGACCTAACGCAAATCTCTCAGGTGAGCGCAGACGTGGGTTTTAAAGAGAGGAAGATTAAATACAGCAGGAAAAACAAGATGGCAAGGAGTTCCAGAGAACGAAGTGGCTGGAATGAAGGAGGCACCACAACGAACGAGTCTGGGATTGTCAGTAACCGCACAAAATTCATGCGAGTATAGCACCTTAATATTACAGGGGGACGCAATGGAGGTGGAATGCGAGCGGCCAACTCCCCTGAGCATCTACGTTGTAGTGCCTAAAAAGAGATAGTGCGCCAACGTCACGTCGCAGAGATAGAGGGTCAAGAGAATTAGAAAGTAGGGGACGGTTAATTAGTCTCCTAGCTTTAGACTCAACTCTATCCAATAGAAAAGTGGAGCACACCCCCAGATGTGAGAACAGTACTCCAAACAGGGACGAATAAAGGCCCTTATATGATGGAGTAGCTGCGCTGAAAAAAATATTCCTCAACCTTATCAGGACTCCCAGTTTCTTTGAGGCCACCTTAGCAACCGTTATGATATGAGGTTTCCAAGATAATTTTTGTTTATGTTCAGACCAAGAATGTTTATGTTTTCAACAGGTGAGACGTTAGAACCGTCGAAAAAAATAAGGCTTAGGAGTGTTTTTTGAGAGGAATATCAAGTAGTTGGGTTTTTCAAGTTGAATTTCACAGGTTGTGGCGGCCCCACCGGGAAATCCCATCAGGGCCTTAAGAATAGAATCAGAAAGCTGAAGACGAGAGGCAACTCTAGATGCAAAGGAGCAGATTTGAAATGAGTGGAAGATGGAAGTTGGAGTCGTCGGCATAAAGTGAGCAGAGTTAGAGGTTGCAGCTGATGAGATCGTTGATGAAAAGTAAGAAATGAAGCAGTGGGAGATAAAACAGAACCCATGAAGACATCAAAACTAACAATAAAGGAAATAAAAGTCGCTCCATCAACGAGGTGCTGATATGGAGCGACCAGAGGGAAAACTTGACAAGAGTAAGCAAAGGGGCACCCAAGAAGGGAGCTTAGAGGAAGTAGCGACGCATGCCATGCCCTGTCTTTGATATATCGAGTGCCACCACCAAGACTCCCCATAGTCCCTTAGGGCAGAAGACCATAAATCAGTAAGATAGGATGGTATGACCGGTTGACCTCGAGCGTCGAAAGCCATACTGATGATCTGAAAGAAGGGAATGAGACTCAGATGATCCAGGAAATGAGAGTTGGAAAGAGTTTCAAAGATCTTAAGATAGAATAAAGTAGGAGCTATAGGACGATAGTTAGAAGGATCAGAGCGGCTGCCCTTTTTTCGGGATTGGTTGGACATATGCGCGCTTGGATGAAATGTACTAGTATTAAGGCATAGAGAGTAGGGTTGAACGAGGACAGGGGGCCAGCTCGGAAGCACACTCCCTCCCAAAACACGGGAGGGATACCGTCCGGGCGTTTGGCCTTCCTGACTCATAGATCTCAGGGTATACGCGATCATGCGTAATCACGGGAAGGGGGAAACCTGAGAGGAGATAAATATATATATATATATATATATATATATATATATATATATATATATATATATATATATATATATATATATATATATATATATATATATATATATATATATATATATATATATATATATATGAAGTGTCAAGAGTGTTGGGAGAGTTATTTCTTTTCTACTCCACTTCATAAGTTGTATTTGGAGTTCTTTTCGTATCCTCCACTGCACCGGTAGTATTGATGGTATTCTTTTGATAGCCCCTCCTATTAGACTTCGCTTATACGTTGAGGGACCTAAGTATCTACGGGTATACACCTTTCTTCGCTGAAACCCCCTTCGTTACCAAGTACAAAAGGCGATATTAGACGCTTTGATTGGTACTTCGAGGCTAATGAACCATCAACCATGTATTTAAAACCCTTTTTAAAACTTATATCTATAGGTAGGGAATAAAAGTCAGTTTTGGTCATGATAGTTATTTTATTAGAATAATCTTTTCAGTTATAAGAAAACCTTTCGCTGACCTAAAGTTAAGCGTAATAATCAATTTATAAATTTTATTAAAATTTTGTTATACCTGAGTCTCTTATACACCTACAGTTAAGCTCATTTTCTTTTACATTCGAAACTTTAAAAAAAAGACCGCCACCGCCATATGGTACAGAAATGGCGGGAACCAAAGATTTTTCAAATCACCCCATATACAAGCTATTTACTGAAACAATATACAAATTATATAAATGCTGCAAAATACACTATTATACTATAATTTACACAATATATTACATATTAAAATGGAAAATCATTTTAAAACGAGCTACAGGACATTTTACGTTTTCGGCAAGAGAGAACGAAGAGTGTGTGTGTGTGTGTGTGTGTGTGTGTGTGTGTGTGTGTGTGTGTGTGTTCGCGAAATCATAGATTGTATATGCATGCAGATTTCATGAGAAACAACATATTTTCGCAAATAATTCATACAGAATGCTGAAATAACAAAAATTACATTATTTAGCATTACATTAATCTAACATTTCCATAGCAAAGTAATAATAAACATATATTTACAATTATAAATGATTCAAATAAAAAGTGTTTACCCTATAAATATGCCACACACCATAACATTGTTATCCTTAATTATCATGATTACATCAGTAAATGTAACACTCTATTAGATGACACAAATACTTATTCTATTCTCATTAACAACCCACTAAAAAACTCACAAAACCTATTCAACAGTAAACTTAAACAAATTCCATCTGATTTTCCTGCACTACATAAAGAACTTAAATCCACTCTTCCCAAACTATCACAATTTTACGGTATCCCTAAAACCCATAAACTTAACACTCCCCTTAGACCAATTATCTTCAATATGGACTCCACTACCTACAAATTATCTAAATGGATAGGTAACTCCCTTAAATCTCTCATTGGACATACCTCTTCTTCACACATTAGCAACACTGAAAATTTTATTACAAAAAAAACAAAAAAACGTTAACACTAACACTCACCAACTCCTTAGCTTTGATGTGGTTTCTCTTTTCACATCTGTACCTGTCCCTTTTACTATCTCTTTACATGAACGCTTTATCACTAAGAATGACATTACTCTTTCTCGTCCTTTCCCTCTTATCAAAGAACTTATACTTCTCTCCCTCGACCATAACTTCTTTTATTTTAATAACACTTTCTTTAAACAAAACTCTGGCTTAAGCATTGGTTCTCCCCTTTCCCCATTCTAGCCAATATCTTCATGGAACTCATAGAACTATATCACATTCTCCGCTCTCCCCTTCTTTCCAACTCCTTTTGGTTCTGATACGTGGATGATGTTTTTGCAGCTTAACCTCATGATATCAACCCCAACGATATTCTTAACCACATTAACAATATTCACCCCAACATTAAATTCACCATTGAATTATCAAATAATAACACCCTTCCCTTTCTTAACACCCTAATGATTTGGACCTCCCCCCCTCTGATAATTTACAATTCTCTGTCTACAGAAAACCCACAACCAATCCTAATTATACGCACTGGTATACTTCTCATCCTCTCAATGCCAAAATTGGCACCTTATCTTCCCTTTACCTTCGTGCTCTCAGAATTTGTTCCCCTTCCTATTTACAAACAGAAATTAATTTCATTTCTTCCATTAATTTTCCTAAAACTATCATATCCCCATTACATTATTAATATAGCCTTACGCAGAGCAAAGGACACTTTCTATACCATACTTAACACACAAAATAAAACATACAACTCCTTTCTCCCCCTTCCTCCTTACACTCATGAAATTAATAAAAAAAATTCTACCTAAGTCCATACACATCTCTTCTTCTAGCATTCCCCCTTTCAAAAAGATTCTAAAACCACATACACACTTAACACCAACTCACAATGCATATATAAAATTCCATGTCTTAACTGCAATTCCACATACATTGGTGAAACTCATGATTTTTCACGCCGCCAATACCAACATAAATATGATCTTCAACAAGATAATCCCAACTCTGCCCTTACCATTCATAGATCTACCCATAACCATACCATTAACATCAACCACATGACACCCATCATTGGTATAGAAAACCTACATCTCAGAAAACTTACAGAATCCTATTGCATTAACAACACTAATAATTTTAACTTACAAAAAAATGACTACCTTATAGATCCCATTCTAAACAATATTCTGAACTTCTCACCATTTTTTAAAAATTTAAAACCGAAACTTACTTGATATTTATTTTATATTAACTAATTTTAATTTATTTTGTTATATATTTAGTCTCTCATATACTACATCTGAAAGAGGACCAAGAATGGTCGAAAGCTTATGTTTCTTGTAAAATTATTACAAACCTGAAGAATATTCCTTACTACCTAATCTGCTGATATTCTTTTAATTTTACTAAAGGCATTTTCAATCTCTCTCTCTCTCTGTATACTCTCTCTCTAATATATATATATATATTATAATATATATATATATATATATATATATATATATATATATATATATATATATATATATATATATATATATATATATATATATATATTATCCCTATGGTGTGGGGGGAGAAAGAATTGCCACACATCGTATGTCTTGCGTGTCATAGAAGGCGACTAAGGGACGGGGGTAGTTGGGTTGGCGGCCCACTACCACCTATCTCTTGCTAGGAATGCTGATGCAAGCTCGGAGATGGTCGTGATCGCCATAACGGCCGTCTAGTTTTCGGCGAAATTGTATGGAATCGTATGGGTACATGGATGTCCAGAGGAATAAATGTTGAGGAGAAGAGAGGTGATGGATGTATTTAGAAAGGGCAAATTTGATTTGCTCGCTGTGACTGAAACAAAGATGAAAGGAAACGGTGAAAATGAGTGGTGTGGTGTGAAATGTGTGTGTGCTGGTGTGGAAAGGAATGAGAGGGGGAGAGAAGGAGTTGCAATTTTGATGAGTGACTTGTGGTACAGAGCTATGGTAGACTTTGTGTGTGTGTGAGTACTAGAATTCTAATTGTTAAATTTAAGTTTGTAAAAAGGTCAAGGTATGTTGTGGTTTGACGTATGGTCCATCTGAAGGGAAACGTTGAAGAGAGTACAATTTTTTGGAATAATCTGAGTGATGTTTTGGATGGGGTGAGTAGGAGCTTCAGATTGATAGTGTTGGGGGACCTGAATGGTTGGATAGGTGATCAAAAAAGGGATGGTATAACAGGTGGTTTTGGGGTGTCGGGAGAAAATGAGAATGGTAGGAAGGTGATTGATTTCTGTGAGGAGAGAGGTATGTGTGTAAGTAATACTTTCTTTAAACACAAGAGTATCCATAAGTATACTAGAGTTGGTGTAGGTAGAGATATATCGAAGTGTAAAAGTAGGATTTGATTTAAGTTGGGGAAGAAGGATGATGTTTGAAGTATGTGTTGGATGTAAATCAGTGAGGGGGTGTTTAGGAATGGGATTATCGATCATTATGTTGTTCTATGTAATATTAAGTTAGTGGGGGCTTTGGATGGAGAGGAAGGTGATACGGAAGGAATGGGGGAATTAAGAGTGAGAAGTAAAATGAACAAGGTAATAAGAGGATAGTATGTAAGAACACTCGCAGTAAATCAGTTGAATTGTGAACAATTGAAACTGAGAAAATCTGGGAGCAAATGAAAAGGAAGCATTGTTAGCAGTGCAAAAGAAGGGGGTGGGTGGGCCTAAGGAAGGAAGTAAGAATGTTAACGTGAGTGGTGGAAATGAAGAAGTGAAGCAAGCTGTTTAAAAAGAAAAAAAGACAGCGTGGTTGAATGTACTAAAAGCAAATGATTAAATTTCTGAATAAAGATGCTGGAATTAATAAGGAAAAAGAATACTAAAAGGTGCATACGTAGGAGATAAAATAAAAGAGGTAAATTGAACAGTTTGGAAGAGGATGAATTGGGGACTTTACAAGGAATAGGAAGCTCTTCTGGAGGAAAGCGCGAAAGGTTAAGAATGAGAATAAGGGGAACCTGCCCTTAGAATAATGAATAGGGATGGTGCTTTTGTAACTGATGAAATGGATGTGAGGGGAGTGTGGAAAGAACACTTCGAAAATCTGCAATAATATTGGCAGTAATGAAAAGGTGATAGTGAATGTGTGTGGGCTTGATGGTGGCAAGAAGGAATAGGTATTTTGGGGGTGAGTTCATTATAGTAAGGAGGGGTAATGGGTAGAGTTAGAAAGTTGAAACTGGTAAATCTGGCAGGTATAATGAAATAAACTGGTGAAATAAATCAAGAAAAGGAGGGCGAGATCGTGATTGATTGGATTTGGGAGGTTGTGTAATAAAGCGTTTATGGATGGATAGTTCCAAGGGATTTGGAGGAGAGCAGTAATAGTACGCTTATATAAGGGTAAGGAAAAGGGGAACTGTAAAAATTATAAGGGAATAAGTTTATTGAGTGTTTGTAGGGAAATATATTGCTGGTATTTTGGTTGAAAGAGTGCGTCGAGTGACTGAAGGACTGATTGGTGAAGAACAAGGTGCGTTTAGGAGTGGTAGAGGAAGTGTGTATCAAATCTTTACATTGAAACAAATGACTGAGAAAATGAGGGAGAAGAAGAATAAATTGTATTTAGGTTTTATGGATTTGCAACAGGCGTATGAAAGGATTAATAGGGAAGCTCTATGGCAGGTGTTAGTGATATATGGTGTTGGTGGTAGGCTTCTGAATGGAATCAAAAGTATGTATGAGGATAGTGAGCGCGTGTGTGTGAGAATAAATGGTGTCAAAAGGTGATTGGTATATATATAATAGCGGAGTGAGACAGGGTTGTTGTTTAATGTCTCCTTGGTTATTCAATTTTGTATATGGATATGGGGTTATGCAAGAATTAGAGTGGGGGTTGGCGGAAATGGTGTTTAGAATAAGGAGAATGGAAAGAGTGGAGGGTGCCTACCTATTATTATGCGGATGATTTGGTTTTGTGTGGTGAATCTGAAGAGAGTTTGAGAGGATTGGTAGAGAGATTTGGCAGGGTGTGTAAAAGGAGGGGTTTGAAAGTAAACGGTAGATAAGAGTAAGGTTATTGGTTGTGAATGAGGACAGTCCTCAGTGTGAAGTAATGTTAATGGTGGCAGCTGGAACAAGTGTCTGATTTTAAATATTTGGGGTTGTGTTGGATGAGAAGGGAATTGATGATTCAAAAGTGTAATAGGAAAGTTGTGAATAGTAGGAAGGTGGCCGGTGCCAATTAATTCGTTGGTGAATGTAAAAAGGACTAAGTCTTTGAGTGCGCTAAGGTTTGCATGAAGGTATGTGTTACCTGTGTTATTGGTTTGTGTGTGGAATCTGCATATATTGCAGTAAATGAAGAGGTGATAGTGAAAATGTGTGGGGGTTTGATCGGTGCAAGAAGGAATAGGTTATTTTGGGGATGATGTTTTATTAGCAAGGAGGAGGTAATGGGTAGAGTGAGAAGTTGAAGAATGGTAAATCTGCAGGTATATATGAATTACTGGTGAAATGATCAAGACGGAGGCGAGATCGTGATTGATTTGGATTTTGGAAGTTTTGTTGCAATAAAGCGTTTAATGGAGGGTATAGTTCAAGGGATTGGAGGAGAGTAGTAATTTACCCTTATATAAGGGAACTATAGATAAGGTGAACTGTAGAAATTATAGGGGAATAAGTTTATTGAGATGTTGTAGGGAAGATAATGCTGGTATTTTGGTCGAAAGAAGTGCGTCGATGAACTGAAAAGACTGATTGAAGAGAACAATATGGTTTTTGGGATGGTCGGGGTTGTGTGGATCAGATATTTAACATTGAAATAGCTGATTGAGAAAATGAGGAGAGAATAAATTGTATTTAGGTTTTATGAATTTGCAACAGGCGTATGATAGGGTTAATAGGGAAGCTCTATGGCAGGTGTTAGTGATATATGGTGGTTTTGGTGGTAGGCTTCAATGGAATCAAAAAGTATGTATGAGGATAGTGAGGCGTGGTGTAAGAATAAATGGTGTCAAAGGTGATTGGGTTTAGTATTAATAACGGAGTGAGACATAGGGTTGTGTTATGTTCCTTGGTTATTTCAAATTGTATATGGATGGGGTTAGAAAGAATTAGAGTTGGGGGTGGCAAAAGAAAATGGTGTTTAGAAATGATGGATGAATGGAGATAAGTTGGAGTTGTCCCTACCTATTATAATGCGGATGATTTGGTTCTTTGTGGCGATTCTGAAGAGAGAGTTCGAGAGGATTGGTAGAGAGATTTTGGCAGGGTGTGTAAAGGAGGGGGTTTTGAAAGTAAACGTTGATAGGGATTAAGGTTATGGTTGTGATTGAAGACAGTCCTCTTAGTGTGAAGCTTATGTTAGATGGTGAGCAAGCTTGGAACAAGTGTCTGAGTTTAAATATTTAGGGTATACTGTTGGATGAGAAGGGAACTGACTGAATTGCAGAGTGTAGTAGGAAAGTTGTTGAATGGCAGGAAGGTGGCTGTGCGCAAATTAAATCGTTGGTGAATGTAAAAAGGAACTAAGTCTGGAGTGCGCTAGGGTCTTGCATAGGGTTGGGATACCTGTGTTTTTGTATAGTAGTGAGACTATGGTCTGGAATAAGAAGTATAGATCTTAGTTCAATGTGTTCAGATGAACAATCTTAGGGGCGTGCTAGGTGTGAGAAGATTGGATAAATGAGGAATGAACGTATTGGAAGAGTTGTTGGTGTGAAGAAAGGGGTAAATTGGAGAAATAAATGAAGTTGTTGAAGATGGTTTTGGTCATGTGGAAAGGAATGATGATAGTCGGTTGGGTTAGCGGATGTAAATAGTGGTGAAGTGTGTTGGGAACCGACCGGTGGGAAGACTGAAGAAAAGGTGGATTGAGTCAGTAAAAGGATCGAGGAGAAGAAATGTGAGTTTGGCAGAAAGGTGCATAATATAAAGGTGATTAATAGGAGAGAATGGCGGGGTTTTGTGAAGGGGGTAATGGTTGTGCCCGATGAACACTGACGATTTACCCTAGTGAGGATCCGTCGCGGTCACTGAAGCTCTAGGTGGATTTTCTGTCTGTGACGAGTTCTCACTAATTAAATGGTACAGAGGGGGCGGTAAGGCTGGCTTTCTTTTCGACTTTCGTCAATATTCTTCTACTGCTTTTCTTTTCCGATGCCCGTACGCACCTTACCCCCAGTCTTGGGGAGAAAGGTAGAAGGAAATCAAAAAGATAATAAACATTTTATATATATATATATATATATATATATATATTATATATATATATATTATATATATAATAGTATATATATAATATATATATATATATATATATAAATATATATATATATATATATATATATATTATATATAATATATTATATATAGTTTATTGATTTTCCATTTCCTGGATCATCTGGAATCTCAATTCACTCAGATCATATGGCTTTTGACCATCGAGAGCAACCCTGATAAGAATAATTTTCATATTTTTCCCATCTCACTAGATAATATGGTCTTCTGCCCTTAGGGACTACGGGAGTCTTGTGTGGTGGCACTTGACATATCTAAGGCTTTTTAAAGCGGGTATGGCAACGCGTCACTACTCTCAAGCTAACCTTCCATTTGGATTTTCCTTTCCTCCTCCTCTTTGCTTATTCATGTCTAGTTTTCCTCAGAATCATTCATTTTGGCTGCTGTTGAATGGAGTGACCTCTTCCCCTTTTTTTTTATTAATTGTTGGGTTCCTCAAGGTCTGTTCTATTTC
>JABUQX010022888.1:15000-32800 GCA_015478945.1 Trachelipus rathkii
TAATAAGATGAGACGTTTTTATGATATGAAGGGGTATGAAAGTTGAAGGAAGATGTGAAGATCTTAAGTTTTTATTGAGTGAACTTCTCAAGATTCCGGTTACCACACCTGAGAAATTCCGATCAGATCTGCAAGAATTGAATCTGGAAGCTGTAGGACGAGAGTCAGATCTAGTAAAAATTTGAAATGAGTGGAAGAATGGAAGAGTTGAGTCATCAGCATAAAAGTGAAAGCAAAGTTAGAAGTGCAGCTAAGAAGATCGTTGATGAAAAGTAAGAATAAAGTTGGAATTAGAAACAGAACCTTGAGGACGCCATAAGTAAACAAAAAAAAGGGGAAGGGTCACTCCATCAACAGAGCCAAAAATGAATGATCTGAGAAAACTTAGACATGAATAAGCAAAAGAGAAGGAGGAAATCCAAAGGAAGGTAGTCTTAGAGAGTAGTGACGCGGCCATACCCAGTCGAAAGGCCTTAGATATGTCAAATGCCACCACACAAGACTCCCTATAGTTTCCTAAGGGCAAAACACTATAAATCAGTGAACTTGGAAAATAGGAACAAATGTTATCAGTTGCTTCGATGTCAAAAGCCATACTGATCTGAAGGGATGAGATTCCAGTGATCCAGGAATATAATAAATGAATAATATATATATATATATAATATATATAATATATATATATATATATATATATATATATATATTATATTAATATATATATATATATTATATATATATATATATATATATAATATATATATTATATATATATATATAATATATATATAAATATATTATTCTTTTTTCTTCTTCATCTTACCTTTTCTCCCCAAGACTGGGGGTAAGGTGCGTACGAGCATCGAAAAGAAAAGCAGTAGAAGAAATATGACGTAAAGTCGAAAAGAAAGCCCAGCCTTCCGCCCCCTCTGTACCAATTAATTAGTAAAGACTCGTCGCAGTCAGAAATCCACCCTCACGAGCTTCATGGGACCGCAGAACGGAAATCCTCACTATGGTAAATCGTCGGTGTAGGGTTCATCCCCACAAACATAACCCCTCACAAAACCCCCGCATTCTCTCCTATAATGACCTTTATTCTCGCCTCTTGCAAACTCACATTTCTCTAATGCAGACACATTCCTTTATACTGACTCAATCCACCTTTTCTTCAGTCTCCCAGCCCGTCGATTCCAACACAGCTCACCACTAATACATCCGCTTAACCAACAACTATCATCCATCAATCCACAGTACCAAATTATATCACATAACTTTCATTTAATTCTCTCATAATACCCCTAATCCACACGAACACGAGTCTCCAATACGTTTCATTCCTCATTTTATCAATTCTTCTCACACCTACACGCCCCTAAGATTGTTCATCTGAACCCATGAACTAAAGATCTATACTTCTTATTACCAGACCAATAGTCTCACTACTATACAAAAACACAGGTAACAACATATAACCCTATGCAAGACCCTAGCGCACTCCAGACTTAGTCTTTTTACATTCACCAACGATTTATTGCACCAGCCACCTTCCTGCATTCAAACTTTCCTTACTACACTCTGCATCATCCGTACCCTTTTCATCCAACATATCCCTAAATATTTAAACTCAGACCTTGTTCAGCTGCTCACCATCTAACATAGCTTCAAACAACTAAGGACTGTCCTCACTCGCAAACCATAACCTTACACTTATCAAACGTTTACTTTCAAACCCTCCTTTTTACCACACCCTGCCAAATCTCTCTACCAATCCTCTCGAACTCTCTTCAGTTCGCCAACAAAAGACCAAATCATCCGCATATAATAGGTTAGGGCAACCTCCCACTTATCTCATTTTTATTTTATAATTGTATATTATAGTTTACTCCATCATTCCTAAAAAACACCAATTTCCTTGCCACCCCCACCTCTATTTCTTTCATAACCATCCATATACAAATTGAAATAACCAAGGAGACATAACACAACCCATTCTCACTCCGTTATAATATTAAACCAATCACTCTTGACACCATTTTATTCTTACTTACACGCCTCTACTATCCTCAACATCCTTTTGATTCCCATTCAGAAGCCTTACCACCAACACCATATATCACTAACACCTGCCATAGAGCTTCCCTATTAACCCTATCATACGCTGTTGAGCAAATTCATAAAACCTAAATACAATTTATTCTTCTCCCTCATTTTCTCAATCATTTGTTTCAATCGTAAATATCTGATCCACACATCCTCTACCATCCTAAACGCACCTTGTTCTTCACCAATCAGTCTTCAGTCACTCGACGCACTCTTTGACCAAAATACGCAGCATATTCTTCCTACAACACTCAATAAACTTATTCCCCTATAATTTCAACAGTTCCCCTATCTCCCTTACCCTTTATATAAGGGTACTATTACTGCTCTCCTCCAATCCCTGGACTATACCCTCCATAAACGCTTTTATTGCACAACTTCTCAATCCAATCAATGCACGATCTCGCCCTCCGTTCTTGATCATTTCAACCAGTAATTTTATATATACCTGGCAGATTTACCATTCTCAACTTTCCTCCTCTACCCATTACCTCCCTCGCCTTGCTAAATAACATCATCCCGCAAAATACCTATTGCTTCTTGCACCATCAAACCCACATCATATTCACTATCACCTCTCATTACTGCATATTTATGCGATTCTCACACACACACAATAAACAGGTAACAACCAACACTTCATGCAAGACCCTAGCGAACGAACTCCAGACTTAGTCCTTTTACATTCACCAACGATTTTTATTGCACCAGCCACCTTCCTACTATTCACAACTTTCGTATACTACCCTTTGCATCATCCGTTCCCTCTCATCCAACACATACCCTAAATATTTAAACTCGACACTTGTTCCAGCTGCTCACCATCTAACATAACTTCCACTGAGGACTGTCCTCACTCACAACCATAACCTTAACTCTTATCTACGTTACTTTCAGGCCCCTCCTTTTACATACCATGCCAAATCTCTCAACCAATCTTCTCAAACTCTTCTTCAGATTTGTGTTATCACCACACACAAACCAAATCATCGCATATAATAGGTAGGGCACCTCCACTCATCTCCATTTTGCTCCATCATTCTAAACATTTCCTGCCACCCCAGCCTCTAAATTCTTTCATAACCCAGTCCAATATAAAATTGAATAACCAAGGAGACATAACACAACCCTGTCCTCACTCCGGCTATAAGATACTAACGAATCACCTTTGACACATTTATTTCATCACGCACACGCCGTCACTAATCCTCATACATGACTTTTGAATTCCATTTCAGAAGCCTTACCACGCAACACCATATATCACTAACACCGTCCATAGAGCTTCCCAATTAATCCTATCATTCGCCTGTTGCAAATCCATAAAACAATACAATTTATTCTTTTTCTCCTTCATTTTCCCAATCATTTTGTTTCAATGTAAAGATTTGATAAACACATCCTCTACCACTCCTAAACGCACCTTTGTTCTTCACCAATCAGTCCTTCAGATCACTCGACGCACTCTTCGACCAAAATACCAGCATATATCTTCCCCTACAACCAATAAACTTATTCCCTTATAATTTCTACACGTTCCCCGAGGGAGCCTTATATAAGGGTACTATTTACTGCTCTCCTCCAATCCTCTGAACTCTATACCATCCATAAACGCTTTATTACACAACCTCCAAATCAAATCAATCAAGATCTCGCCTCCGTTCTTGATATTTCACCAGTAATTTCATCTATACTGCAGATTTAACCATTTTTTAACTTTCTCACTCTACCATTACCTCCTCCTACTAATAACCTCACCCCAAAATACCTATTCCCTTTTGCACCATCAAACACACACAATCCACTAATCACCTTTCATTACTGCCAATGTTGCAGATTTCGAAGTGTTCTTTCCACATCCCCTCACATCCATTTATCAGTTACAAAAGCACCCATCCTATTCATTATTCTAAGCAGCAGATTCCCTTAATTCTCATTCTTAACCTTTCGCGCTTCCTCAGAAGAGCTTTCTATTCCTGTAAGTCCCCATTTCATTCCTCCTTCCAACTGGTTCATTTACCCTCTTGTTTTTCTCCTACTATGCACCTTTTAGTATTTCCTTTTTTCTTATAAATTCCAAGCATCTTTTTTGAAACTTCATCATTTGCTTTTAGTACATTCAACCAACGCTTCTTTTTACTTTTAACAGCTTGCTTCACTTCTTCATTCCACCAATCACTGTTAAAATTCTTACTTCCTACCTTAGCATATCCCCACAACACTTCTTTTGCACTGCTAAACTGCTTCTTCATTTGCTCCCAGATTTGTTCAGTTTTAACTTTTTCACATTCAACTAATTTACTTGCGAGTGTTCTTACATACTTATCCTTTATTACCTTGTTCACTTTACTTCTCACTCTTAATTTTACCACTTCCTTCCGTATCACCCGCTTCCTCTCCATCCAAGCCCCCACTAACTTAATATTACATAGAACAAACATAATGATCCGATAATCCCATTGCTAAACCCCTCACTGATTTACATCCAACACATACTTCAACCATTTTCCTTCTTCACCAACACCAAATCAATCACTACTTTTCACTTCGATATCTCTCTACCTACACCAAACTCTAGTATATCTTATGGATACTCTTGTGTTAAAGAAAGTATTACTTACACACATACCTCTCTCTCACAGAAATCATCACCTTCCCATCCACCCCCCGCCCCTGCCCACTCCCCGGCCCCGTTCCCTCCAACCGCCGACTCCCCCCCCCCCACAGCCCCCACGCCCCCGCCGCGCCCGCCCCTAACCTCCCACCCCCCCCGCGCCCCCTCATCCCCCCGCCTCCCCCCCCACCCACCCCACGCCCCCCCCCCCTGGCCAGTCTCCCCGCCTCGCCCCTTCCCAACGGAACCCCGCACGTTCCGCCGCCCACCTCCCCCCTCCCACCCGCCCGCCCCAACCATCCCCTCCCCCCCCCCAGCCCCTCTTACCTCGCTCCCACCCCCCCGCTCTAATACCATTCTAATTTTCCTCGCCCCCCCCCTCCCGACATCTATGACCCAAAACCACATGTTATACCATCCCTTTTTTGATCACCTATCTAACCATTCAGGTCCCCAACACTATCAATCTGAGGCTATTCCACCCATCCAAAACATCATTTCAGATTATTCCCAAAAAATTCGTACTCTCTTCAACGTTTCCCTCAGATGGCCATACGTGTCACAACCACACATACCTGACCTTTTCATAACTTAAATTTACAAGATTAGAGATGCTAGACGTCACGACACACACAAAGTCTAACCATAGCTCTATACACACAAAGTCACTCATCAAATTGCAACTCCTTCTCTCTCCCCCTTTCATTCCTTTCCATACCAGCACACACACAATTTCACACCACACCACACTCATTTTCACCGTTTCCTTTCATCTTTGTTTTTTCAGTCACAGCGATCAAATCAAATTTGCCCTTTCTAAATACATCATCACCTCTCTCCTCTCAACATTTAATTTTCCTCTGACATCCATGTACTAAACAACCTCATACAATTTGCCGAAAATTAGAAGGCCGTTTATGGCGATCACGACCATCTCCGAGGCATGCATCAGCATTCCTAGCAAGAGATAGGTGGTAGTGGGCAGCCAACCCAACTACCACCGTCCCTTAGTCGCCTTCTACGACAAGCAGGACATACGATGTGGGCAATTCTTTCTCCCCCACACATAGGGATAAATATATATATATATATATATATATATATATATATATATATATATATATATATATTAAAATGTTAGTTTGAGTCACTAACTATATTTAGATTGAAAATGCCTTTAGTAAAATTAAAAGAATATCAGCAAATAAGGTAGTAAGGAATATTCTTCAGGTTTGTAAGATATTTACAAGAAACATAAGCTTTCGACCATTCTTGGTCCTCTTTCAGATGTAGTATATGAGAGACTAAATATATAACAAAATAAAATTAAAGTTAATATAAAATAAATATCAAGTAAGTTTCGGTTTTAAATTTTTAAAAAATGGTGAGAAGTTCAGAATATTGTTTAGAATGGGATCTATAAGGTAGTCATTTTTTTGTAAGTTAAAATTATTAGTGTTGTTAATGCAATAGGATTCTGTAAGTTTTCTGAGATGTAGGTTTTCTATTCCAATGCTGGGTGTCATTTGTTGATGTTAATGATATGGTTAAATGGTAGATCTTGAATGGTAAGGCAGAGTTGGATTATCTTGTTGAAGATTCATATCTTTATGTTGTATTGTCTGCATGAAAAATTATGAGGTTTCACACCAATGTAGTGGAATTGCAATTAGGCATGGGATTTTATATATGTATTGGTGAGTTTTATTGTTAATGTTTTAATGTGTGGCCTTGTTTTTAGAATCTTTTTTGAAAGGGAGATTGGCTAGAAGAAGAGATGTGTATGGACTTAGGTAGAATTTTTTTTATTAATTTCATATTTTGAGTGTAAAGGAGGGAGGGGGAGAAAGAGTTGTAAGTTTATTTTGGTGTGTTAAAAAGTTTGGTATAGAAAGTGTTCTTTTTTTTGCTCTGCGTAAGGCTATATTAATAATTGATAAGGATAGGAAAGTTTAAGGAAAATGGAAGAAATGAAATTGATTTCAGTTTGTAAAAATAGAGGGAAACAAAGAAGAGAGAGTTAAATTTTTTTTGGATTTGTTGAGATGTGAGTTAATTATACCGCTCTCTCTTCTCTGCTAAACAACAATAACAACATAATCATCACTAGATCTGACAAAGGCAATAACATTGTTATCCTTAATTATCATGATTACATCAGTAAATGTAACACTTTATTAGTTGGCAATAATACTTATTTCATTCTCACTAACAACCCACTAAAAAATTCACAAAACTTATTCAGTAGCAAACTTAAGCAAATTCTATCTGATTTTTCAACACTCAATAATGATCTAAAATCCACTTTACCTAAACTTTCACAATTTTATATTATCCCTAAAACTCATAAACCCAACACTCCCCTTAGACCCATTATCTCAAATACAGACTCCACTACCTACAAATTATCTAAATGGATAGCAAATTGCCTTAAACCTCTCATTGGACATATCTCTTCTTCACACATTAGCAACACTGAAGACTTTATTTCAAAAACAAAAAACATTAACACTAACAGTCACCAACCTCTCAGCTTTGACGCTGTTTCCTTATTCACGTCTGTATCTGTTCCTTTCATCATCTATTTACTTGAACGTTTTATTACTGTGAATGATTTTACCCTTTCTCACCCCTTCCCTCTCATTAAAAAAATCTTATACTTCTCTCCCTTGACCTTAATTTCTTTCACTTTAATAATACCTTCTTTAAACAAAACTCTGGACTAAGCATGGGTTCTCCTCCCTCCCCCATTCTTGCCATCATTTTCATGGAACTCATTGAATTATATCACATTCTCCCTCTTCCCCTTCTTTCCAACTCTTTTTGGTTCAGATACGTTGATGATGTTTTCGCCGCTTTACCTCATAACATAAACATGATATTCTCAACCACATCGACCATATTCATGCCAACATAAAATTCACCATTGAACTTTCAAATAATAACACTCTTCCTTTTCTCGACACCCTCATGATTTGGACCCTCCACGATAATTTACAATTCTCTATTTACAGAAAACCCACCTCTAACCTCAATTATACACATTGGTTTTCCTCTCACCCTCTCAACACCAAAATCGGTACCTTATCTTCTTTTTACCTTCGTGCTTTTAGAATTTGCTCTCCCTCCTATTTACAAAAGAAATGAATTTTATCTCCTCCATTTTCCGTAAACTATCATACCCCATTACATCTTTAACACTGCCTTACGTAGAGCAAAAAACACTTTCTACACTAAGCAAAACACACATATAAAAGCATATAACTCCTTTCTTCCTCTTCCTCCTTATACTCATAATTTGATCAAAAAAATGCAACCCAATTCCATACATATCTCCTCTTCTAATATTCTCCCCTTAAAAAAGATTCTAAAGCCACGCACACACAACAGAAGTTCCATCTCACAATGTATTTATAAAGTCCCTTGCCTTAATTGCAACACTTCTTACATTGGAGAAACTCATGATTTTTCAAGAAGACAATACCAACATAAATATGACCTTCAACAAGATAACCCCAACTCTGCCCTTACTATTCATAGATCTACCCATAACCACACTATTAACATTAACCACATGACACCCATTATTGATATAGAAAACTTACACCTCAGAAAACTTACAGAATCCTTTTACATTAACAACACTAAGAATTTTAACAACAAAAACATGACTACTCGATATAGACCCATCCTTATAATCATTATGAACTTCTTCACCATTTTTAAAAATTTAAGACCAAAAATTATTAGATATGTTTTGTTTAACATTTAATTTTTAAATTATTTTTGTTTATATATTAGTCTATATTACTACATCTGAAAGAGGACAAATAAATGGCTGAAAGCTTTATGCTATTATAAAAATCTAAATTTATATATTACATCTCCTTTGCAATCCTAAGAAAACTTATCTTACACCCTGATCTTGCTGAAATCCTTTTGAATTATTTCTCTAAATGGCATTTTTCAATCTCTCTCTCTTCTGGTCTCGTCTCCTCTCTTATATATATTATATATAATAATATATATATTATATATATAATATATATATATATATATATATATAATATATAAAAATATATATATATAAAGTTTTCTGCTTAATATATGTATGGATATATGAGTATCTCAATGTAGCATAATTTTTAAGAACTCATCAATGATACTCCCTATAGTGGTGACGACCGTCATTGAAAAATAAAGGGCATCGATATATCCCCAAGGATAATTGTAGGACGTGGCAATGGTCACTTCGTTGAAAGATTGAACATTTTCTTCAATTGTATATAATACTAATGTCCTTATTAATCATGAGCACAAATATATATAATACTATATATATATAATAAAATATAATATATAATATATAGTATAATATATATATATACTTTTATTTTCTGTCATATAATATATAATATAAATAATATATTATAGTATATATATATATTTGTTTTAATTATTGACTTATACAAGTTTTTGATATTTTTAAATTCACGATGGACAATTAAAAAGTATGCAATTTTTTTTTTCGAGAAACTGAACTTCTATTACAACAAGAGTGAATTGTGGAATTTAAACATCAAAATGATTCATTATTACATGTAATAGCAGTAGTTATTAAGAAATTATATTTAATATATTTTAAAACCATAGAAACACAATAAACCATATAGAACAAATGTTTTTTTTTTTATAAACAGTGGATTTCCAATCATTATATATATATATATTATTATAAATATACAACATATATATGCATAGACACAGCTAAATTATTGACATGCCTTGATATAACCTATTTAGGGATGGCCAAAAAATATCGATATATCGAGAAATCGATATTTTTGGCCTCCGATTATTCGATATTTTGGGCGATATTTTTTTAGGGGCGATATTTCGATATTTCGATATTTTTCTTAATATCGAAAGCCGATATCCTTTTCAAAAAAAATTTTTTTAAGGCGGAAAAATAAAATCTATCCCCTCTCCGACGACCTGAAGTTGATGAACACTCTTTTCCCCCATATTTCCGTTCTTCGTTCGTCCACCAATGTCGTGATATAAATATACAAAAAATTATGGGGTTTTAGATTTTCGTCTTTCGGCACATACCACATAGTCAAATAAATTGTCTTTCTGAGTATGTCACTATCATTTATGTCAGTTATTCCAGGATCAAGTGGACTAATACGAACCCAATTAAATTGGAATGATAGTAAAAAAATTGTTTCCTGATGTTTATGTTTAGCAATGAACATATCTTATCTGAAAATTGTCGCCGTCAACTCTCGTCAGAACGAACGTATCATTATAAAACAGTATTGAATACTACCAGTATATTAATAGCAAAACTTCAGGTTTCATTTTCCTTTTTCATGAATATAAATTATAAATTTATCTTACTTTTTATTCTAACACTTGTTAAAGAACTTATGCAGTCCACTCGAGACAGCCTGATCCTGATTAACGTGTAGCTCTGTGGGTGTGTTCAGGGTCAGTGTGGACGAAGATAATCATTGTAGGAAATCTAATACCGTGCAATAGGACTCCTGGAGTTGGTTTAATCAGTAACATATCGAGTACCGCACTATCTAATCATCCTACCTGCGAATTATCGATTGGTTTCGCTTAAATTGTAATTACTAAATAATTCGATTTTATAATAGCTATTCTAAAAGTTAGAAATCAGGAGAATCAAAGGGATCATCGCTTGGCAAAATCTGAAAAATCAAAATTTGAACTAGAAATGCTATTTCCATTTATACTAAAATTTATATTTTACTTAATATCCAGACTCAGAGTCCGCCAAGTAACAGTTGTCTACGCATCCAATTTAAATAATTCGTTGTTAATAATACCATATTATTTTTGTACTTAATAAGAAATTATTTTGAAGATTTCTAGCTTCATAATACTTAATAGTTATTTTTCATTTTTAATACGTAAAAAAAGTGATTTTTTATGATTTTTGTTAATTTTCTAGCGAAACGCGATTTTCTTATTTAATTTATTCCCTTCGTCCACAAAAAGTCAAAAACAGCCTTCCCCAGTTCCTTCAAGACCAACTCACGCTTCCTAGCACAACTCAGTCTTCAACCTCTTGGGTGGAAACTGAAAGTTTGGAGACCTGAAGGTGAAAGATCCTTTTTCCATTTCTACAACTTTTTCTTCTATAACGTACATACGTACGTATATAATATATATATATATAATCATATATAGTGATAGCTATATATATATATATATATTATATAATATATATATATATATAGTATATATATAAATATATATATATTAAATATAATATATTATATATTATATATATATTAATATAATATATATATAATATAATATATAAATAATTATATATAATATATATATATATATAAATATTGACATTTTATACAGCGTTGACCGTTAATAATTAGGTTAGGTAAATTTAGTTAGTTTGGTTAGTTAGGTTAGGTAGGTTAGGTTTGGTAGAGAGGTTAGCCAAAAAAAATTAATTAACAATCACACCAAACGTATAAATCATTAATTACTTGATTTCGCTCTGGAGTCACAGCGTTATAAATAGCCATTATATATATATTATATATACTATATATATATATTTATATAATATATATTATATATATAAATATATATATATATATATATATATAATAATATATATATTATTATATATATATTATATATTATCTATATATATATATTTATATAACTATTAAAACCGTAATAGTAAAATACTAACAACTAACTCTAATTAATTTGAGAAATAAATCTTTTAACAACATCATTTCTGCCATTGTAAAATAAAAATAAACATCGTACATCCCTAAAACTTTGTTATTTTATTATTTTTTTTATCTATGTTAGTTTAATATTTGTACTTTCAATAACTGAAAATTTACCCCGATTCCAAAACTGATTCAATTTTAGTGTAGCTTATCTTGTTTTTTTATAAGGCCGTCGCCTAATCTGGAGCTATATCATATATATATTATATATATATTAAAATATATATATTATTCGATATATATTATATATATATATAATATAATTTATAATATATATATATATATATATATTTATATAATATATTGAATATAACAAATTAATCGGATTATATAGTATCGAAATATCCCGATATATTGAATATCGATATTTTTTCTGCCGATAATATCGAAGGCGATAATTGATATTTTTTAAAAATCAATCGTATATCGATTTATCGATACTTTTTAGATATCGGGCATCCCTAATATCATACTATATATATTTATATAGGGTTATATATATACTATATCTATATATATATATATTATTATATATATTATATATAATTTATAATAAATATTATTATATATATATATAATATATATATATATATATAATTTATAAATATATATAATATCAAAAATATATATATATATATAGTAAATATATATATAATATAATATATATATATAGAACGTGTAATAAATATATTATTATATATATTGTATATGTATATAGTATTATATATATAATATATTATATATATATACTATAATATATATATATATCTAGAATATAATATATATCTATATATTAATCCAGAGGTTGGGCGCGCAAATTTAAACTTTAGAGCGCAAACGCAAAAGCGCAAAGGGGAAAAACTTAGTCCGCAAGCGCAAAACGCGCAAATTTTTCAAAAAAAATTAGTCCGCAAGCGCAAAGCGCAATGTCCGCAAATCAAATTTTTTTTAAAGCACAAATTTAGGACGCAAAAAAATATATAAAAAAAAAGCGCAAGTATTTAAAGATAAATTTTCAATTGAGTGGAGCCATGGTTGCCCTCTTTGTCTTAGAATCAGAGCCTTGTACCAAATCAACCTCTCCACGGCCTTTTGAGCTGGTAATGGGGTATTATATCTATATAACAAGTCCCCTCAGACTCCTGTATTGCAACATCGGAAAACAGTTTCCTAGGTGAGAGGGTACTGTGGTGTAACATTCGACCTGCAGCCCAGTATCCAGAGTTTGTCCCAATCCAACTCTCCTCCAGAGGTGTCTGCTGGATTTATGGGCCCTTCAGTTTCTATATTTAGAAATGTTATCAAGAACTCAAATCTTTTTAAGTTTCATTTGAACATTATGCCAGTGTATTGTGAAATATATATGTAATATATAAAATTGTATATATATAGATAATATATAAATATATTAATAATAATATATACTATATATATATATATTATATCTTTTTTTTTTTTTTGTTTGTTTTTGGGTTCTTCATTCTTTTTATTTTTTTTTGTTTTTTATATATAATATATATTATTTGAGATATATTATATATATGATTAGATATATTAATGAACTATTATCATATATATATATATATTTACTTAGTATCTCCTGCTGTTGGCAGCTTGGTACTTCCCCTCATTTAACCCACGTACCACTCCGAGTTTGAAGTGAAAATGCAGGGCTGTTGCCATAAGCAAATCAAAATCATCAAAAAAACTGCTGAACCACGGTTCAAAGCCCTTTTCATTCCCTTTGTTTGCCTTGGTTGCTTTAGCAAGTAGTTTACTAAGTTTTTGGCATAGTTAAATTTTTCCACCCTCTTTGCATTCCCCGAGTCTGTCCTTGAGGAGAAGAGATTATCAATGAGACTCCGCGTACGCATCTTCTCTCTGCAACATATAAGCCTAACAGCAATAGACCCATTATTATCGATTACTGCCGCAATTCCTCCTTATTAACTTTTATTAAAGTACTGGAGACAAGCATTTTGCTCCATATCAAATGTTGTTCTGATATGTGCATCGACCATTCAAGGTTCTTAATCACGATCGTTTTATAATAACGCTTGAGTTCCAGCGAAGTAACACTGTGGTTTTAAGCTTGTCCCAAACTAATGTCTTAATTCTACAGCAGTGTAGTTTTCCTGTTTTGGGCAATCCACAATTCCTGTGCTTTGGTAAGTGTCTACTAAATGGATCCTTGGCACCAGAGGACCAGCGGGAACATTTGAAACATCCTTAGTAACCAAGATGTTTAATGTGTAGGAAATTCAACGGCGATGTTTAATTAGGCAAGTGCATCATGATTCTTCGAGAAGATTTTCTAGCTGGAGAGTTTTTGTCTTGAAGAACCTCTGTGTCACTAATTGCTCCATCTCTTCACGCTTAATCAATCTTTGCAATCGGTGCCTGTTCTTCTTCCTCTTCGTCAGCCGTTTCTGCATGAGCATCCACCGAAAGGCTGCACAGAACTGAGCACCGGTTAATTTTCCCTTGGGTTTTTTTTAAACTATTTTGAACTACTTTTGGAAAAAAGTTTAAATAATTTTTATTTTTTAATATTAGTAATGTTGGTATTATTATTATTATTAGATTTTTTTCAGTCATTACGCTTATTATTCATAATGATTTTTACTAACCTTATTGCTCAAATGCCAAATTTGTTGAATGAAATATCCGTGAATATTTTTGGCTAGGACTGGTGCTGGATTGCTGAAAGAAATCAATAACTCTCCTACAGTGCAAAGAGAGCTTCCCTCTTCTCTCTCTCTCTCTCTCTTCTCTCTCTCCCTCTCTCTCTCTCTCCTCTCTCTCTTCCCTCTATGCTCTCTCCTCTCTCTCTCTCTCTCCTCCTCTCTCTGCTCTCTTCTCTCTCTCTCCCCCTCTCTTCCGTCTCTCTCTCTCTCTCTCTCTCTCTCTCTCTCTTCTCTCTCTCTCTCGGACCCGGATTAACAATTCCTAGCGTCCTCTCGTCTCTCAAAAGTATTCAAATAAATCCAGTGACCGTCATCCCAGGAAACTCTCTGTTTGTTGTGTCGCTCTACCGTTTGAGCCCCGGTAGCGGCAAACTGACCTTACTGATAATGTTGGTTAATCAACCTTCCATATTATGCATATGACATCAAGATCCTCGTCACTTCTTCTGGAGGGGAGGTGGAATCAGAGTTCAGGTAGGACCGGAATTTCGTCAAAGAACTCAGACTCCACAATGTGGATAGGCCAAAGTCATGTAGCCGAAATCTAGAAACAAAAATATTGGATAGAAAAAAATGATATTAATGAACAAATGAAACTTGTAATCTTCAAATTCGAAATTTTGTATTATGCTAATCTGTTCAGTTTTTTAAACCCTTTAGTTGTGACACAACTTATAGTTAACTTAAAATAAAACACTAACTTATAAAGCAACTCAAGAAGCTCTCTTCTATTTAAATATTTCCGACATAGACTGGAGAATGATGATCTGATGTTTTTTGCTGGGTGTCTCACGTCTGTTGAGCAGCTCCGGCCCGCTTTGACCCCTCCTTCAATTGCAGTCCACAGCTCCTTTGCAAAGAAGGATGTTTCTAAAAAGTTACAAAGCTAAAATCCTTTCATATAAATAAAATATGTAAATATTGAATGGTTGAATTTAAATTAAAAAAGAAAAAAAAATTCAAATAAAAGATCGGCTAGGTACTTACGATCAAGCATGTGTTATTATGCAAGCTGAAGTTTTTTTACATTGGGGAGCAATTTAACTTCTTTGTACATCTCTATTGCCCTCAATAATCTCCTTCTGCTCCTGACAGACCCAAGAACTTGAAAGATAGGCCATAAGGTGCTCCAAGTCATCCTTGGCTGGCTTTTTTTCATGGAAGTACAGGCAGCATCACACTCAATAATTTAAAGATTACACTTCGACGACTCCCGTTTGCAATTCTTTTTCCCTTTAAGCATTATTCATATCTGTTTTATCCAATTAAACACAAAAGCACTAAAAAGTTTAATCGCTAATCACAAGTAGCCCCAATAAACTTAGTAAATTGCTATAATAATAAATCAATAATAAAATAAAATATTAATATAATAAATAATAATAAAAAAATAATAATAATAATAATATAATAATAATAATAATGAAAATAGAAATGAAAATATTAAAAATAAATATAATGATAATAATAATAATAATAAATAAATAATAATAATATATAATAATATAATAAAAAAAAATAATATACATAAAATAATAATAATAATAATAATAATAATAATTAAATAATAAAATAATAATCAATAATAAATAATAATATATTAATTATTATTATTATTATATTATATTATTATTATTATTATATATTATTATTATTATTATTATTATATTATTATGTATATTATATATATTATTATTATTATTATATATTATTATTATTACTATTATACTTATTATTTTTATTAATATTATTTATATTATTATTAATTACTTAATGAAATTTTTATTATTATTATATATATTCATTATTATTATTATTATTATTATTATATTATTATTATTATTTATTATGTTTATTATATATTTATTATTATTATTATATATTATTATTATATTAATTATTATTAATGATTATTAATGATTATTATATAATATATATAAATATAATATATATATATATATAATATAAATAATATATATATATATATATATATATAATATAATATAATATATTAGATTATATATATATATATATAATATAGTATAACGCAAATTATTTAAGATAGGGCTGCACTTTGCCTTTGGTTGCTTTAGCAAATTTGCGCTTTGCGCTCTTATTAAAAAAGTTGATGAGCGCAAATGCAAAAGATCGCAACATTTTTTGAAATTTCGCGCAAACGCAAAAGCGCACATGTTTTACCTAAAGCGCAAATTGCGCTTTGCGCTTTAGCGGACTAAAGAGCGGAATTGCCCACCTCTGATATATATATAAATTAGTAAATAATAATATATAGTATAATATATATAATAATATATATATATATATAAATTAATATAAATATTAGTATAAATATATTATTATAATATATTTATCAATGGATGATTCGTAAAAAAGAGAAGGTTGTTAAAAGTTTGCCGAATATCGAATGTGTTTAGCGCCTTTATATCTATATAATTGTTTACGTTATCGAGAAAAGAACCAACCTGCAGTAAAGTTTATTATCTACTGTTCGTTCTCCAAAGTTGGCATCTGTCGAGGACCAAGTCATGCAAACTGTCTGAAAATGCATATTGATTATTTAAAAAGTAGAGCTGAAAAAATTCTGGAAAAAGTAACAGTATATATATATTATCGCTATATATTATAATATAATTAACAGATATATATATAACTATATATCTAATATATAGTACATATATATATAATATATAATTCTATATATTATATTATAATATATATATAAAAATATTATATATACTATATAGATATATATATATATATATATAAAATATATATATATTATATATATATATATATAATTGAAAGAGAGAGGATGATATAGACTCTAATTATTTATTATTTAAAAGTAAAAGGTGCTCTCTCTCTCTCTATCTATCTATCTATCTATCTATCTATTCTCTCTCTCTCTCTCTCTCTCTCTCTCTCTTCTCTCTCTCTCTCTCTCTCCAATTAAGAGAGGAAAAGAACTGGTAGATAACTCAGCTGCAAAGGGAGGAAGAGAGTTAAGATTTGTAGGGCTAACAGACGAGAGGTAATATTTTCAGATGAACACTTTCTTCAAAGGACTTGCAGGTATGAAGTTAAAGGGTCAATCCCCCTCGCACCTATTTTTACGTATGTATTTTAAGCATTAGATTCTCCAAGCATCCCCTTCCATTCATGGAAAATTTCTCATATCATGAACTTCAGCACATGGCTATAATTGTTAAATATTTGCAATAAAATCTGATACAGAATAAGCTAAAGAATCTTGAAGAAAAAAAAATCCATATATATATATATATATATATATATATATATATATATATATATATATATATATATATATATATATATATATATATATATATATATATATATATATATATATATATATATATATATATATAAATTTTTTTTCAAGATTTCTTTAGCTGTTCTATATCAGAATTTATTGAAAATATTGCAAATATTTAACATTTATAGCCAGGCACTGAAGTTCATGATATAAATTGAAAATTTTCCATAAATGAAAGGATGCTGAATCACTAAATAGATTTGATTAAATTTGACCCTTTGATTCGTAACTGAAGCCC
>JABUQX010022889.1:0-7500 GCA_015478945.1 Trachelipus rathkii
AGGATATATATATTATATATATTATGATAATATAATATTATAAATATATATATATATATATTTATATATTTAATATATATTATATAATATAATATAATAGTTATATATATATATAAATATATATATTATATATAGTATTTAATATGTTATATATAATAGTGATATGTATTAATTATTAATATAAAGTAATTTAATATATATATATGATATGATATTAGATATAGTATAGTGTATATATAATATTATATATATATATGTAAATATGTATAATGTGTTATATAATACCTATGATTTATGGGTGATATATCAAGATTATAATATAATTGAACTAGTTCTATATGATGTATGAATGGTGTGATGGCATTACTATAGAATAGGTATATATATATATAGATGAATTGATAAGATTGATGATATCCTAATAGATGGCGTTATCTAATGGTACTAGTATCTCGAGCTGATGATATTATATATAATTAAGTATAATGACTATAATCACAGATCTAATCATACCCACTATTATCACTATATATATAATATATAATATATAAATATTTTAATTATATATATACTGTATAATATATATAATTATATATTATTTTTATTATACTATAAGTTCCTAATATTATCTATATTACTCAGTAGGTATAGAGTATAATATATATTTTAATAAATTATTTGGTATATATCGTAGGTATTATATATATAGTACGTTAAGGTAATATAATATACTACCGTAATATTTTATATTAATCATAAATTTATATATATTATTTATATATAAATATATCTATATTATTATATATATATATATATTTATTATATTATTTATGATATATATTATATATGGTATATTTATATAATATATGTTTATTTTATTTATATAATAAGTAAATATTATTAGTATATTATATATATATATATATATATATAATATATATATATATATTATTATATATATATATATATATTATTATATATATTATATATATATATATATATATAAATATTATATATAATTATATATTATATATATATTATATATATATATTTATATTATATATATATTATATATATATATATATATATATATTATATAGTTATATTATATATATATTATTATAAAAAATATATAACTTTCCTCGTTAATTTTAAAATGAGTCATATAACACATTTTTAACGCACAGGTAGTTTGGTTTATAAAATCTTTAAAAGCTGGTTGAAGTAAAATGTTAAATTTTAACTTGGTATACGAAGTGGAGAAATGTACCCCCCTAAAATATAATGAGGAAACAAAGAAAAAAACGACATTACTTTTGGAATGAATAAGTAGACAGGTGATGGTAAGGTGGTTTTATTTTCGTTGGCATAAAATTGTTTTTCTTTTTCCAGTTAGATTGCAAAATTTTACTTTTTTTATTCAAAATCACGGTAGTATAGGTAACTTTTCTTTCACGCTACGTAGGACTTAATAACCATGTAGATACGACAGATTTAAGAAAACGTTAATTCAAGAACATTAATAATTTGAATAGTTAACACTTGAACAGCCTAAAAGATTTTTGGATCTGAAATATGAGGAATGGAAATCGAATGAGAATTCACGAACGATATTTAGGGAAATTCCAAAGAGGCAAACGGAACTCGATTCCAAATGGTATCACGAGGCAACAAGGCAAAGGCAAAGACCTTGATTTTAGCAATTTTCTTACCGAGTGAAATTTGTAGCTATTCTTGTTCCTTTCAATTCAAAAGGAAATATTCTCATATTTTTAAAACTAAAAACAAATGAGTAACGCTTTTATCATTAATATAATTAATTTTGAACATTTGGAAATAATTGAAAGTGGAGAAGGATTAGACTTAATACTTGAAGATATAAAGATGTTTTAATACCTGGGCGGCGGGGGGGGGATGGCATAATTACGACGAATTTGTGCATACAAAAAAAAAAAGAAAAAAAAATCTTTTGATCATTAAATTATCCGAAAAAAAATGATATAAATCATCAGATTGAGGATTCTTTTTGATTCGATTCCGAATGCGATACCGACATTGAGAAATTTAGATCGCGCCACGACCGCCGCTTTTCTTTTAGGACGAGATTGTTGATTTGTTGTGGAATTATCATTGGTTAAGGTTGGGATTTACTAGGACTGGTTTGCCTTTGAGAAGACAGAATGGTAAGGAACATCGTAGTAAGAAGGGACTTTCAGTTTCCAACGAGTTATTTACGATTCCACTAATAGTCAATGATAAATTCTAAGAGGGAATAAATGTTTAATGGGTAACAACATTTATTTAGCCTTCCAGGGGTACGAACTTTTTACGTGAACGAACCCCGGGATTATTCCTCCTATTGGCGTTTGGATATGCCCATTTGCCAATATGGTGGGGCCCTTTACAGGAACTTTTACAAATGAGTACAAACGTCCCATTTTAAACTTTTATTTTCCATGGCGACTGATATACAAACAGATTTACACGATCTCTTCTACTTCTTCAGGCTTAAGAGGTATTCCGTGTACTACCATCGAGTTCTAATTCAACACATCTCCAAAGATCTCTGTGAGGGACTGATAAGTTGCTCTCTTTAAGTAAGGGTGAACGCTCCCGTCTCTCTCCCGTCATGAGCTGGTAAGCTTGTGATTGGTCTTTCTCGCAGTCTTATAGAAAAGTAGGGGAATTGAACATCTTATCATTTAGCCAAAGGTTTCCAAAAAAAACAATTTGGTGTTAGGGTAATATCGTTATCGAGAGGTGTAAAGTAAGAGGTCTCGGTTAATGGGTCAGCGATATCTCGCAGGATAGTAATAAATTAAAATCAAAATATTCAAGCTTTTCGCGCCTACTGGTTGGTAAGAGGGGGCAGTTTTTGACAGTCGTATTGTAATCTTCACCATATTCGCATACACAGGGCTGTATACATGGAATTCCCGGATATGTTGTTTTGGGATTCCGACGCAGAAACTCGGAACGTGTTACCGAAACAACTATTGTTCAAGGCATCCGCGTTTTTTAAGGAACGGGCTTGTCATTATATAAGAAATTTGGGAATCAAACTTAGTGAAAGCTATTGAAACGATTTGCACAATTGATTTTGCAGGAAGACATTCAGGATAAATGTAAATCAACACAACTGATTGTTGAGCAGTGTAAACAATATGTAATTTTTTTTGTGGTTGATTTTGACCCTTTGACCCTTTGACATAAGAAAAAACATGTTAGTGTAGTACAAACTACACTAGTGAAGGAGATAAGTTAACTTTGAAGCTCTTTGTGAAATTTGTGAACTTTGGATATTGAAAGGAAAAGCTGTTGTACTTTTTGCAGATGACACATTCCGACAGTATTTTTCTTATCGTGTGTCGAGCTGATGTAATCCAATAACCTTTTAAGCGAATACATGTAAGGGTTGCCTGAATGCCAAGGTGTTTACAGGCAACATGCGCATCTTTAATGATGAGAAAGGTCAGATGATGGGATTTACCAAGTACTACAGGATTCACCACCTCAAAACAAATAATAATTAGTCCGAGATAGACGGCCCTTACTTCTGATGAGCCCTGAGTCATCTAAAAAGAGGTTGAGACGAGAAACCAAATCAGGTGGTGCTTTAGCAGAAGCAGGGTTCGACTTGACATCATTAAGAAACCGAAGTTCAACAGAAAAGCTTTCCTGCTGCATGACTTTTAACAAGAAAAGTCTAGCTTTTCTGTCACATTCGATTGAGGAAAGAGTTGATACACCGAATTTGAAAAGAAGAGAACATACTCTTAACAATGTTGACAAAGAAGAATATCGTGAAATGTTGATGATAGGAGGAGGTGGGGCCTGTATGACCATAAATGTTGAAGAAGGGTCCACCATTCCTCCCCCCGAACTGCTGAAATTGGGCCAGTAAACCTGATCGTAGCGGAGCCAGTTCGGACCAAATTTCCAAAGGCTTAGTTTTTTGACAAACTCTCGATGTGATAATCCTCGAGTTATCAAGTCGGCAGGGTTTTCATCCGTTTTAACGTAGTGAAAAGAGATAGGCAGTAAATTGTCATCTCTCATGGAGGAGACCATGCTTTTGATATCTTGGATTCTATTTTTGACAAAAATTTGTTTTGTCTTGCTACCTCCTCCCGCTACCCATGCAAGGACGATTTGGGAATCCGAGAAGATGTTACAGCCTTGAATTCAACCTCTGTTAATCCCGTCAATATTTGTGGAAGGCACTTAAGAGCCAAATAAACTGATAGTAGTTCGAGACAAGGAAGTGTTTTTCCCCTGAGAGGAGCCACCTTAGATTTTGCCCACAATAATGACGGGACAGTTTCTGAACCGGTGACGTAGACTGCAAACCCATAACATTGTGAACTTGCGTCACAAAAGATGTTGAGAGTTGAATTTGCTGATGCTTCAAAGCAGAAGCGTTGAAAAGATAAGTTTTTGAGATCGTCGAGATCAGCACGAAGTTTCTCCCAATCTTCTTTTATATCCTGGTCAATGGAGTCATCCCAACTCATTTCTTTCTCCCATGTCCGCCTCATCAACAGACGTCCCCTTAAAGTTACAGGAAGGAAAAAGGAAAGAGGATCAAAGATTTTGTTTACTTGGGAGAGAAGATCTCGTTTTGATTCGACTGAGGTAAGGTCAAAGTCTGCTAATCTAAGGGTATCATTTTCGGGATGATAGAGATACCCCAAGACTTTTTCCTCATCACAATTATGAGAGGAAAGCATCTGATCGTCTTTGATTTGAGCTTTTAGATCAGGGTGGTTGGTGTTCCAGGAACACAAGTTGAACCCACCCTCCTTCATCCTTTCTACCGAGGCTGAATAGATGTCTCTCAAAACATCAGGGGATGAATGAGTGTAGATAAAATTATCCACATACAAGTTATTGACCAGAAGCCGAGAGACCAGATCGAATGAATATTTGCTTTTAATATGATGTCTTATTACGGCTCCTAAGATAAAAGGGGATACCGCAAGGCCAAAAATGATTGTCGCGTACCTATAAGTAACAAGTCTGCCATCTTCTTCCCAGAAGAAACAAAACTTGTTACGATCGCTTTCAAGTTTAAGATAGATTTGAAGAAAGGCTTTCGAGATGTCAGCGACAACCACATATTTGTTGGTCCTAAAGGAAAGAAGGAGACGAAGTAAAGGAACCAACAAGTCGATGCCTGGGTAACAGGCTTGATTAAGAGAAGGAGCGCCTTTTGTTCTAAGGCTACAATTGAACACAGGCCTGATTTTAGTAGAAACCTGATCAGCCATTTTTATTACAGGCCTGTGGGGGATCCATATGTAACGATCGAACTCCTTCGGATCAACAGAGATGATTTCGATGATACCACATCTCAGTTGTTCCTTAAAAACATCAGTGTAGGCCTTATCAAGACCTTGATTGCTGAGACGATTTTTAACTCGTCTAAGCGTACTTAAAGCAATACGATAATTCGAGGGGACCTGATCCACTAATTCTGGGATCCATGGGATTTCAATATGGTATTTTCCATCGATAAATTGAATTGCATTGTGGAATTTAGAGATAAATTCCTTATCGATGGTACCATAATCCTTCTCCTCCTGAATACCCAAAGGACTCCAAGCTGTACAGATATTCCAAACCCAGGTCGGCACTTATTTCATTTGAAGAAATGCTAAGAACGTCCGGGTAAGTAGGATGAGGGTCAATGATCGAGTTGACGAGATTAGGAGAAGCTTGGAATAGGTGTTTTGGCAGCGAGGAGACAGACATGGATAGTCATGAATCCCTCTGATTTGATTGTAAATCAAGAGTTGATGTTGAAGTCTGCTTTCTGTATAGAAAGGCTTGTTGATGAGGAAGTAGAAAAGAATTCACTGGGCCGAAAGGAACCAACCCAAAGCAAGTCTGAATGGCACTACCTTCCAAACAATCGATAATTTGGAAGTGTTTCATATGACATAAAGTGTCAGTACCTAAAAGAAGGTCGATGTCATCGACCGAATCCCCATAAGGGCCCACAAAGGACTTGTCAGCCACATTATATTTTAACGAAATGCGACTAATGGCTGATGCTAACCCTTTAACCGCAAACCCAACATCCAAAGAAGGGTCGACCAGAACCGGGGTTCTAAAGAAGGAATTGCAGCAGCAATTTATATCTAGGTCGACTAGGTACGATGTACGTTCTTCTTCTCCGATAAATGTTTTTATAGGATTTCTGATTATAGGTAATTGTTCACAGTTGATTCCGAGTTTAGCAAGCAATTTAGGGCCAGCATATGTTCTCTGTGATCCCAAATCTATAAGAGAGCGAATAGGAACTGATTTGTTATTGTGCCTTGCTATTATGGTTATTGTAGGCAGAATATGTGAAGCTGATGATTGCCCAGTGTTAATACAAAGATGATTGCTAACATCAACTTTATTTCCTTCATCAGTATTTTCTTGACGAGAATGCTGCCTGTTTTGATTAGTGGTTCCAGCGGAACAGAGAGCGGCTAGATGCTTTCGGCTTTTACATTTATAGCAAGGATACTTTAAATTGAGTGTTTTAGCCGGGCATGTATCGGCCATGTGCTTTATGCTGGAACAGTTAAGGCACATGTTTAATGCCACACATCTGTCCCTTTTTGATTTAGGGTTTACGTAGACCGTGCAGTCAGAGAGGTAATGGTCTCCATTGCACAGCTTACACTTGACTTCCTTTGAAGATTGATTATTCGAATTTGACATAGAATTAGAATTTGATTGAGGTTCAGAAGAGAAAGTAGTTCTTTTTAGAGAGCCACTTCCTTTTGAATTGTTGAAAGTATGACTCCTCTGATCAGAGGGTATCCTCTTCTCCCTTTTGAAGTTCCCTTTGGAAGAAGATGATTTAGTTGATGAGAATGAAGTTGAGGTCTGAGAGGTGCGAAACCTCAGCATTGTTTGAATTATCTGATTATGCTCCTTAAAAATCAGATTAATTGACGGATATTGTTCCTTAGTCGCCAGCTTCAACTCTCTTAAAAATGAGAGAGGAAGTTTATCAACTAATATATGGCTGATTAATTTGCAGCCAGAACTTTCCTCTGGGAAGAGGTCAACCCCGAGCTCCTTGAGTTCTTTTAGATGAGCCCGAACCTTTAAAATAAAGGATCTGACTGTTTCAAGTTGCTTCCCGTCCAGAGGCGGTGATGAGTCCAGTTCATGGAAAATAGAATCAATAATGAAGGCCTTGTCCAAATAATGTTCTTTTAAAATGGACAAGGCAACTTCATAGTTCTCATCCGTACCCGTCAAATGCTCAATGTCTCTGAGAGCATATCCCTTTAAATGGGACTTGAGATACTGCAACTTAACAGCTTGTGACAAGTCCCTCCTCCCCCCATACACATTATTGAACTCCTGCAGGAAGGAACGAAAGGAGTGCTTGTCCTTCTCGCCTGAAAAATCTCCGCATTTTAGGGCTGGGATCTTCAGGCTAAAAGGCTGCATGGGAAAAGACTTGGAGTGTTCACAGCATGTTTTGTTCGA
>JABUQX010022889.1:20000-23530 GCA_015478945.1 Trachelipus rathkii
CAAAGTCATATTTTTTTATTAAAATTTGTGCATACTAAATCCAGTAAAATGGTAATCAATTAGCCCTCCCCACCCTTCCGTCCCTGTACGTGATCTATTGATCTATTGATCTATTGATCTATTGATCTATTGTTGAATTCAAGTCATATTTTTTATTAAAATTGTTATGTTTTACATACCCTAAATCAGTAAATCAGTAAATCATACAATCCTCCCCACCCTTCCGTCCATACGTGATCTATTGATCTATTGATCTATTGATCTATTGATTTAAGTCTTTTATTAAGGTGAGGACATGTTTACATATCTAAAATCTATTCAAATCAGTAAATTCAAACAACCCTCCCACCTTCCGTCCATAGTGATCTATTGAGTCTATTGAGCTGAGTGAACCATTTATAACATAAGGCAAACCTTTTCTTATTCATTAGTGTTTAGGTATAGTCAACCTAGAATGGACGTTGGTAAATTTATGTTCCGAGCGCCTGCTACGTGTCTCGTGTCTGGTCCTACAGGGTGCGGGAAAACCTTCCTGTTATTAAACATTTTAAAAGAGGTCGAGATTTTCGAACAACAACCTGTTAAAATCATATAGTGCTACAGTGTTTACCAAGAAAAGTTTAAAGATTACAAAGATGTAATTCAATTTCACGAAGGGCTATATGACATAAAAGCTCTTCAATGTTTACCAGGACATAAAATTATAATTCTTGATGATTTGATGCATAAATTGAATGAGGATATAGCAGAAACTTTCACAGTTATACTCTCATCATTTAAACATCACAGTATTTTTTTTTTTATAACATAGAATATCTTTCATCAGAATAAGTATATGCGTGATATGGTCATTAAACACACAGTATTTAATCTTGTTCGGGTAAAGAAAAGGGATATGAGTCAGGTCAATGTTGTAGCTACCCAATGTTCCCTACTCAACTTAAAGAGTTCCTAAAAGTATATAAAGAAAGTACGTCTATCCCTCACGGTTATTTACTCTGTGAGCTTCATCCTAAGAACACCCATAGAATGTTGCTGCGTACAAATATCTTACCTAACGAGGTTGAGACAGTATACATACCTGAATAATGAGTACTCTAGTAGCAGATTATTTACCTCTTAAGAGAAAATTTAAAACTGAAACCTTCTGAAAAACGTAAACTGATCTGTGAAGATGAAAAATTTATACAATGTATAGCGGAAGTATGCCTAAAGTAAAAGGAAATGCTTCTTTAAACAGACCTCAGAAGGTAATGCTGCGTCGTCATAGAAACATCATTAAAACTTACTGGTAACGATAAAGACAAAATAAAAAAAAGCTATTACAGAAAGGCGGGTGTGTTCCCTACCTTTACTCTTTCCGTTATAACCTTTGATAACCAAGTGAAACGCTCAATATTGAAGGTAGTGGTTTTACCTACAGCAATTATGAGAGATGAAATATAACACAGGTGCCCTACCTATACAACGGCAACAACAACAACAACAACAACAACCAACAACAGCAACCAACAACAACAGCAACAACCAGCAACAACAACAACAACAACAACAACAATAACAACAACAACAACAACAACAACAACAACAACAACATCAACAGCAACAGCATCAACAACAACAACAACAAAACAACAACAACAACAACAACAATAACAACAACAACAACAAACAACAACAACGATTCGAACAATCTCAATCAAACCCTCAACTGCATCAGATCGGGTATAACCCTTATCAACCGTTGCTTCAACAATGCACGGTTCATATAGTCCGCATGTTGAACAGATAATAATTATGAGAAGGAACTGTATCAAATATTAAACTCTGATATGTTAACATTCATGAAAAAAGAATCCTATATCAAAATGTTCTATACAAAAATTAGTAGATCTAAAAAGTTTTATTAAATTCATCTAAGAAGAAGATTCAGCTCTAGCAACAGATAAGAAAAATGAAAAAAAAGAAGATAATTTTAAACATGTACTCGAGGAAAGCTTACATGAGGGGAGTAGAAAACGGGTTTAGCTCTATACAATATTTTAAAAGATCAGATTACATGGAATGAACTCGGTCAAATCATTATTGATGGAGAAACAATAGCTGGATCGAATATTGCTGACTTGATATCCAATCTCTCACGCGATTGGAGGAAGGGTCCTGTGGCAGGATGGAACAGGATCAAACAAGAACTTCAGACTATTAATTTTCCGAGAACTTTAATCCAGAATAAACAAAGATTAGCTGATAATATTCCAATGTCTTCTAGACCTGACGCGGGTCCCTCTGGTACTTCTTTTGCATCGGATAGATTAAAGTTGATAGATAAAAGCACATTACATTCAAGTGTAGGAAGAATAAGAAAAAAACCATACATCACTTCAAAATGGATTAGTTCATAATTATTTATTGTAATTTTTATATGATTGTATTGTTTGTAATTTAAAATAATGTATATAAGCTATGCTATCTTTCTGTACACATCTGCTATTTTTTAAGTTGTTCTATTTGTAATTTAAAATAGTTAATATTATTTTGTAGTTAAAATAAAATATTTCATATAGACATTCGGTTTTTTATATTACCTTTCAGTATAAATGAACCTAATCTTTATTGTTAACGTTAGTGTGAGTCATGGAAGCTAAAGAGGCAGTCGATAAATATTACTTTGATGTGAAACAAACATACAGTTACGGTGGTTTTTCAAGGTTTGCTTCAAAGTTTCCACAAATTAATAAAAAAGAATTGAAAAAATATTTAGAAGGTGAGGATGCTTTTACCCTTCATAAACCTATACGAAAAAAATTTCCGACACGGAAAACCATAGCTCCGCATTTAGATAGCGTATGGCAACTAGACTTGACAGATATGATAAAATATAAATCTTACAACGAAGGTTATCAATATATTCTTTTTGTGATAGATGTATATTCCAGATACTTATGGTTAAGGGTTTTAAAAGATAAAAAATCAAAGACTGTTGCTGCAGCAGTCAGAGAAATTATAAATGTAGATGACAGATATCCTCAAATGATATGGACAGATAAAGGTGCAGAATTTTTAGGCAAAGAGTTTCAAGAAATAGTTACAGAGTATGACATAGGATACTATAACACATTTTCAGTTAATAAAGCTGCAATAGTTGAAAGAGTACAAAGAACTATAAAAGAAAGAATGCATAGGTATTTTACGAAGATGAATACATTTAAATATTTCGATATACTACAAGACTTACTCCTATAATCAGTCTTATCATAGAACAAAGAATACCCCTGTAGAGATGGGTGAGACAGAAACCTTCTGTGCCAATCCAAAAAAAAAAAAAAAAAAAAAAAAGAAAAATATATTTTAAAAAGAAAAGATTATGTAAAAGTATGGGATGACGAAAATTTAAGAAAAGGGTATGAAGCTGGTTGGTCGAGAGAAGTTTTTTTAAAGTAGATACCATCAGAGAATTCCCGAGAGACAGGTTAAAAATATATTATCTTGAGTCCTAAGATGGTCAGAATATAAAAAGAGGATTCTATAAA
>JABUQX010022890.1:0-7500 GCA_015478945.1 Trachelipus rathkii
CGGACACAGGCCCCCCAATTCCCGGAATTCTTTAATATTTGCAATAATATCAATAGATTTATTTATCTAAGACATAAGATCCTTCACAAGACAGCTTCTTGGATATAAAGTAAAGTATAGTATATCTAATAATCTTCTCTCTGAAATAGCTGAATAATTTGTTTCTAAAGATATTGAATAATCCCTTATTCACATAGGTTTCTGTTGTCTCGACATGACTTTTCAAATGAACAATCAATCTTTTTAGATGTTCCTCAATGATCATAGATTATCTTCACTCGTTGTACGTCCTAAATATCAGTGAGTATGGTTTATAATTCTCCTTTGAAGAATTCAAAAAGTTTCACATTATGGTCCTTCTCACTCTGAAGAAATAACTATTAGAAGAGGTTATCTTCCAATCCTTAACAAACTGTTAAGACAATTTATCTTCCCAAAATTTACACGGTTCTTTCTTTCGTAATGTTCTGATAGAATATCTTCAAATAGACGTAAAATCTTGATAACTTTTTTTTTTTTTTTTTTTTAACAGTTGTCACCACCACTCACGGGCAGAGCCCTATTCAAGGAGGGGTTGTTGCACACCTCAGACATTCATCAACTAACGCAAACTACGCAGATGAGCACAGGTGCAGGCTTTAAAGTGAGAGAGATTAAATTCAACAGGAAACACAGAAGATGGAAGAAAAATTCCACATAACAGAGGTGCACGGAAAGGACAGCACCCCAGCGAATCTTTTGTTAGTTACCAATATTCAAAACAAAACTCATGGCGCTGACATCATCACCCCTTGTGCTACGAGGGCGTCGTAAGGCGGTGGTACGCGCGACGAAAGTGATAAGCTCCCTCAAGCACCTGCCGCTCGCGTACCCTATAGAAAAAAGATAATGCACCAACATCGCATGCAAAGATAGAGGGTCAAGTGGAACTGGGAAAGTACAGAACAGTTTATAGCCTTTTGGCCTTTGACTCGAACCTTATCCAAAAGCCGGGTAAAACCAAAGCCCCCCCAGATATGAGAGCATTACTTCAATACAAGGGCGGATGAGGCCCTTGTATAAGCCTGGAGCAACTGAGAAGAGGAAAAAAGTCTCGGAGTCTAAACAAACTCCCAGTTTCTTTGAGTTGAGGCCGGCTTAGCAACCGTTGTGATGTGAGGTTTCCAGACATTTTTTTGTTTATTCTCTAAGGCCAGGTATGTTTATATTGTCACAGGAAGAGCACCGAGAGAACCGTCAAAAGAGATGGAAAAGTTAGAAGGTGTCTTAGAGATGGGAGATTTGTAGAGAGTTGGGTATTTAAAGAATTGAATTTCACGAAGTTGAAACAACCCCACTAGGAAATTCTATCCAGATCAGCGAGAATAGAATCTGAAAGATTAAGACGAGATGGCAATTCTAGAAGTAAAATGAGGGAGCAGAATTGAAAATGAGTTGAAGAATGAAGGGTGAGTCATCGGCATATATGAGTGGATTAGAGTTAGATTCAGGCGAGAAGATCATTAAGTGAAAAGTACGAATAAAGTAGGAGATAAGACAGAACCCTGAGGAACACCAGGTTGGACATGTGCATGCTTCCAACACAGGGAAAGTATTAGTATTGAGACATAGAGAATATAGTTGAACGAGGGGCGGGGTACGCTCGAAAGTACACTCCCTCAAAACTTGGGAAGGAATGCCATCCAGGCCACCCGCCTTCCTAACGTTCATAGATTTCAGGAGCCCATGCACCCGATCAAATGTAATCACAGGCAAAGGCATAGGACACCTGAGAGAAGAGGGTGGAGGAGGAGGAATGCCAGAATCGTCTAGGTTTGTGTTAGAGGAAAATAGGAGGCCGAAGAGATTGGCCTTTTCAGTTGAGAATTAGCAACAGAACCATCAGATCGAATAAGAGGATTAAAGACAGATTTATAGAAGTTGTTAGAGATTTTTTTGGCAAGAGGCCAGAAGATTTATCAGTAGGACGAATCAAGGGGTTTGCGCACTTTCGTTTGATAAAAGCCTGCTTTGCTCGTCGAAGATGTAATCCTGCAACGATTTCTAGCTGAATGAAAATTAGCAAGAGTGATAGAAGAAGCGAGAATTTTTTCCACTCCCGATATGCACTGTCTCTAGCCTGAATGGCCAGAGAGCAAGCACGATCGAACCATGATTATGAGGAGAGAAAGATTTAGTCAAAGAAGGAATGAACTGCTCATCCCATCAACGATTACAGCTCCCACCTTATGGGCAGAAGTCGAGAGCGTCAACCTGGAGACAAGCTAGTCATTCCAATATAGTTACGCCGTAGAAGCACCACAATGCAGAACCCCCACATTGCCTGATGAAAGTGCCAGAAAAACCGCAGAGGGGCAGGATGGAGCTGTGGAGAGAAAGTATTTAAATTGAGAGATATAAGGTTGTAGTCAAATTACCGATATAAGCGAAAGTGGTGTATTATAAGAGAGAAGGACTAGTGTGAAACATTAGTCATGTGTGTTCAAGAAATTGGTTGGGACGAATCCGGAATGTGTTGTGGGTTCTTTAACTAAGTTGCTTCAGATCGTTGAAAATGCTGAATGATTCGGCCTCCTCCCACCTAAATTAGTATGAGAGGACCCCCAACCAATCAGTGTTGTGTACATTAAATCACTTAAATAGAGGACCTCAATTAATTCAGTATTTGGATGAGAAGATATAACAGTCTTGTGAGAAGTAGCAAGATATTCAAAAAAGGCGTGAAAATCTGTTCTGTTAGGAGAACAGTAGCAGAAGCACAAGATTATTGTAGTAGAAGGGAAAAAGATTTTAAGCCATAGAACATCGAAGTTAGGAGATTCAAGATTCTAGAGACGTGTTATAGGAGTGTTTATGTTTACATGAGGCACTACTCCACCCTTCAGACCGGAAATTATGAAATAGTTGTAGTTGGATATCGTTAAATGAGCTAGAGACTGAATCTTAGCCATCTGTAGTTCAGAACAATGGCAAAAGGTTAGGGTTAGAGTTAGAGAGGTGATATTCCACAGAGGCAAAGTTTGAGTTTAAGCCGTGGATGTTGATAAAGTCGATAAAAAGTCTGCACCTGTGCAAATCTGCCATCCTACATGCCCACACACCCACAGCAAAACAAAAACAAAGTAAAAAAAAAAAAAATTGTGAAATCAGGATAAAATTGTTTGTACGCTAAACCCTAAATTTAAAATAGGAAATTATAAAATGCTAAAACCGTATTTACAGAAAATTTGAAAGATCTCGAAAGTTAAAGCACACAAAATCTACACACTAGACTAAAACACATTAAATCTACACACACACACACACACACACGCAGACAAACAAATTAACTTAAACAAATGATAAAAACAAAAGCTAAATTTAAAAGTACCCTAACTTGATGAAAACCTGCATTAAAACCGTAAAATTTAAATTTAAAACCTTATATTAATAAAAAGGGTAAATAAACCAAAAATCCTTTTCTTATAGATATTATCTCTTAAAAGAAAAAGTAAAAAATTAAAAACAAACTTAGCTTAAAGTTTCAAGAGGGCAAAATTTTTGGACAAATCCTCATTTATTAATTATATAAAGGCGATAGATATGTAAAAACATTAGGAAAGCAAAGAACACTAAATCAACACTAGGGAACAATAAGTTAATTAAAATGAGTGGACAACTAAAAAAAAATTTAAACACATGATTAAAATAACACAGGGGATACCAGTCACACGAAACAACCTCACAGCACGAGCGTCAACTATCAACTATGTAGAATTTACACAGACGTATTAGCTTCTGTAAATTAATTCCAATCAAAATAAAAAAAAGAACATGTGGGAATTAAATGACTTCTATCTATACTTTTCTATTGTATCCAAGGTATTATGGTGCGAAGTGATCTTAAGCATCTTTTTTTCATGGAAGATTTTTTCTTAAAATAAATTCATTCCTAAATTGATATTTTAAATTAATATAAACTATCTGTTTTCTTCTGTGGAGCTCAAAAACTTTATCACATTAATATAATTAATATTATAGGTTCTTTATCAAAATAGATCAAATAATATATATATATATTATTATATATATATATATATATATAAAAAATATATATATATATATATATATATATATATATATATAGTATATATATATATTACTCATCAAAATGAACGTACACAAGGGATACATGGCGAAAAGAAGGGTATCAAAAGGGTTGAAAAACGCGAAGACCACTTTATTGCGCCACAATGACAATACCATGGTGGGATTCCTCCCCAGAACCGTAGGTTTATAGTGTGAGGCCAATGTGCAGCCAAAGGGTCTCGCAGCAGGGTTCGGAGGTTCGATGCTGCAAACACACAATGTTGGTACGTAGGGCGATGGCCGCGGGTTGTGTTGGGTCTGCCTCTATACCTTTTATGACCCCCTCTGGCACGGATGACCGTCTGACACCTCCCTGGCAGGCTCTCCATGAGGGGGTTAATGTCCTGGACAGTGATTTGATCCCATACATCGTGCAGTGCCAGTCGCAGGTCCGGGAGGGTCCGTGGAGGAGGTTGCAGTTGTCGTATCTCGACGTTTCAGGATTTCCCACAAATGTTCGATTGGGTTGAGGTCCAGACTATTTGCTGGCCACTCCAACGCTCAATTTGAACCGTCCAAAAGTAGTCGTTCACACATTGGGCCTTGTGTGATCTTGCATTGTCATGCATTAGGATGAAAGAGTCACCGATGTCGGTGGCATATAGCACGACATATGGTTCGAGGATGTCTGTGATATACCTTATGGCTGTAATAGTGCCTCCATCGATCGAGATGTGGAATCCGTAGGCCCCGGATAAAGAGATGCCTCCCCAGACCATAACCGACCACCTCCAAAACGGCGGCACCTGCAGCACATTGCATTGCGCGAACCTCTCCGTCGGTCGTCGGTATACTCTAGCACGCCTGTCCGAGGCGTACAGAGACACTCTCGACTCGTCCGTAACGAGCACCTTTGCCCAATCATCGACCGTCCATTGGATGTGTTCTCGGGCAAATGCCAGTCGCGCCCTTCGATGTGCGGTGGATCTATGGCAGGCCTTCGAGGCCGGTAATTATGTTCCGCAAGGTGTCGACGCACTGTATTGTCACTTACCCTGGTGATGTGTACCTCCGCCAGCTGTATCTTCAGATGTCGTTCCGTGTGTGGCGCTCTCGTAATGCACGCAGGCGTATAAATCGGCCTTCCACAGGTGTCTTGGCTCTGGACCTACCTTGTCCTCGCCGGCGATCCTGTGCCAGGGTTTACTGGTACCGTTGGACCACCCGTGCAATCGTTGTGTGCGCTACATCGAACCGTCGACCAATTGCCCGGTACCCGTGTCCTTCAGCGTGGAGTGTTGTTATATGCACGCACTGATCTCTTGACAGTTGACGCACTATCCTCTCCATGTTTATTTGTTTATTATACCCCCGACATAACCTACCCCCACCTCTCCCAGGTCTAGTTATGTGGTTTGTGTTTTTCTAATTTATCACGGTGACGGTCCCAATACTGCATCAAATTCTCTACAGAGTGGTTACATAGTTACACTGATGCTGTCATCTGTGTTGGTGTGGGGTTTCATGGGGTTAGGGGCCTTCCCATTCATTCCTCCGAGTGACATTATCCTAGTGGTGTTATTTTTGACGAGTAATATATATATATATATATATATATATATATATATATATATATATATATATATATATATATATATATATATATAGGGTTGGGATTAAAAAAAACGGTTCGTTTTTTTATAAAAAAAAGAGGCCAAAATTTTTTTGTTTTTAGTTTTTTTTTTTTTTTTTAAATTATTTTTTTCATATTATATCAAGTCTTTTTGGGGTATTTTAACATTAAAATACAGTAAATACAGTATGTTAAAAGACGTATGCAATATATAAAGTAGAGTTTAGTACTTAATAAAGTTTTATTAGTGCTCTAGGGCATATAATTATTACATTTCACCATTATCTGGTATTACTATATATATATATATATATATATATTATATTATTATATATATATAATATATATAGGAGGTAATATATATATATATATATATATTAATATTATAATATATACTAATACGATCTATATTCTTCATCCTAACCTTTTCTCCCCAAGACCTGGTGGTAAGGTGCGCAAAAAGGCCATAGAAAAGAAAAGCATAGAAGCATTGAAAAACGTCGAAAAGAAACCCAGCCTTACCGCCCCCCCCCCTCTATACATTTTAGTAAGGACTCGTCGCATTCAGAAAATTCCACCCTATAGCTTCACGGACTCGCGACGGAACCTCACTATGGTAAATCGTCAGTGTAAGGGTTCATCCCTTACCAGGTGGGCCACAACCAATACCCCCTCACAAACCCTGCCATTCACTCTATTATGCACCTTTTTCTCGCCTCTGGCAAACTCACATTTCCGTCCTTCAGACATTCGTTTACGTGACTCAATCCATTTTTCTTTCGATTCCCGTCCGGTCGGTTTCCAACACACTTGCCACTATACATCCCGCTTAAAAAACCGACTATCATTCATACTTTCCACATAACCAACCATCTCAACATACCTTCATTTATTCTCTCGTTTACACCCTTTCTTCCACACCACAACAACTCTAAATTACGTTCAGGTCCTCATTTTATCAATTCCTTTCTCACACCTACATGCCCCTCAAGATTGTCCATCTGAACATTGAACTTTAGATCTACTATACTTCATATTCCAGACCATAGTCCTCACTACTATACAATATACATCAGGTATAACAACATACCCTCAATGTAAGACCCTAGCGCACTAAAGACTTAGTCCCCTTTACATTCACCAACGATTTATTGCAGCCAGCGCACCTTTCCTGCCATGCCAACTTTCGCTACTAACGTTTCCCTTCTCATCCACATATACCCTAAATATTTTAAACTCAGACAGTTGTTCCAGCTGCTCACTCACAACCATAACTTCACACTGAGGACTGTCTCACTCACAACCATAACTACTCTTATCTACGTTACTTTCAAACCCCTCCTTTTACAGGCACCCTGCCAAATCTCTCTACCATGCCTCCAACTCTTCAGATTCGCCACACAAAACCAAAATCATCCGCATTATAGGTAGGGCACCCTCCACATCATCGCCATCATTCTAACACCATTTCCTGTCAGGCCCACTCTAATTCTTTCATAACACAATCCATATTACAAATTGAATACCAAGGAGACATAACACAACCCTGCTGCCTTCGCTAATTAATACTAAACCATCACTTTTGACACCATTTAATCTTCTCATACACGCCTCACTATCGTCATCCATCACTTTTGATTTCATTCAGAAGCCTACCACCAACACTATATATCACAACAACCTGCCATAAGGACTTCCATATTAAACCTAATCAATATCCCCTGTTTGCAAATCCCATAAAACTAAATACAATTTATTATGATCTTCCTCATATTCTCTATCATTTTCTTCAAGGTATC
>JABUQX010022890.1:12500-34874 GCA_015478945.1 Trachelipus rathkii
GGATTACCAAAGAGACATAACACATCCCTGCCTTACTCTGCTATTAATATTAAACCAATCACTCACGACACCATTTATTCTACAACAGCTTTCACTATCGTCACCATACATACTTTTTGATTCCATTCAGAACCTACCACAGCACCATAAGTATCACTAACACTTGCCATAGAGCTTCCGTATTAATTCTTTCATCAATAATATATATATATATATATATATATATATATAAATTATATATATATATATAATATATATATATATATATATATATATTATATATTATATAATACTATATATATTATATATATAGATATATTATATATATAATATATTATATATATATATATATAATATATATATATATATATATATGCACCTTACCTTCTCACCCCTGACCACCCATCATGGGTGAGGGCCATACTGCGTCCTAATACCCATCTGATGCAACCAGCCTCCTCCAGAGATTTTTCAGAGCTGGAATGTTCCAGATTGCTCTGGGTTGAGAGTTAGATAGACAGGAGAGAAAAAGACGAGATGTGTTTTCCAGTACCTGGTTAGTTTTGACATATTTGTAGTGGTTTGGTTGAGGTTGGATCTGTGTTTGTAATATTGTAAGTTAGGGTGGTGGCCGCATTTTAATTTGGCCAAGGATGACTGGCTTGTTCTTGGTAGGAAGTTGAATTCTGGTGCTATTTCTGGTTGGTATTTGTTTAAAATGTTGTTTGGTGGTCTGCATGTTAAGTAGTTTTCTCTTAGCCTAGGGTTTTCCATATTTACACTTTGTGTGCCAGTAGGAACTCGTTGTGCCATAAGGAGGTGATGCAGTGGTAACGTTACATTGTAGTTGCAGAGGGTTGGGAGAGCTTAAAAGTAGAAGACAGTTTATTATTATTTACCCTTAGACTCAACCCTATCCAAATGGAGGGTGGAACCCTGGCTTGCCCAAATATATGTGAGAACAGCACTCTACCCAAGGGTGAATAAGACCCTTATATAGCTGGAATAGCTGTTCAGAAGAAAAAAGTCCTGCAACCTGAATAGGTCCTCTAACTTCTTAGAAGCTTCCCCAGCAACCTTTTTGATATGAGATTTCCAAGATTATTTATTATTTATACATAAAACCAAAATGTTTATGCTGTTTACAGGTGAGACTGTACTGTAGGGCCTTCAAGGAGGATGGGAAAGTTTCAAGGTGTTTTAGAGAGAGAGATGTTGAAAATTTGAGTTTTATACACGAGTTGAATTTTACAAGGTTGAAGCCACCCCACCAGATCTGCAAGAATAGAATAGAAAAATTAAAGTTAAGAAACAACTCTAGAAGCAATTTGAAATGAGTTGGAGAATAGGGAGTTGAATCATCAGCATAAAAATGAGCAAAGTTGGAAGTGCAGCTGAGAATATCATTGATAAATAATAAGAATAAAGTTAGAGATAAAGCAGAACCTTAAGGAACAACACTCCATTGACAAGTACCTATATGGAATGATCTGAGAGAAAACTAGAAATTACCAAGCAAAGTGAAAGAGAAAACCCATAGGAAAGGAGCTTAGAGCAGTGACACATGTCATGCCTGATTGAAAGCTTTCAATATGTCAATCTCCACCACACAAGACTCCCCATAGTCCTTTAAGGCCAAAGACCATAAATCAGTAAGATAAGAAAATGTGTCACCAGTTGATTTCAAGCATCGGAAGCTATACTAGTAATCAGAGCTGCAACTACCGACCACATCACCAACCCTTATTCCTCTCACTCTTTCTTTTTCACATCAGGCACCTTTTGCATACATACTCTAGGATTGTCCATATCTAATATACCATCAAATACATGTGCAACCCTTTTCACTCTATATGTCGCATCATAACCATCAACCAGAAACATGCTATTCTGGTCGACATCCACACCTACCTTTACACTTACCACACCTCTTACTCAGACATCTTCCATAGCAACACATACCACACCCTTTACCAATTTCACCTTTACATCCCCTACCTTATTCACATACATCTGACATTTCCCATCCTTATTCACCTTTTTCTCTATCATCATACGATCAGGATGGATAATCATCCCATTCATACTTAAAAACTTATACCCTAACAACAGATCATACTTCTCATTCTTACTATCAATAACATAGAACTCACCTTCTTCCATACTTATACCTCCAATCTTAACACTCTCCCTAAATTTTGTAACGACCGGTATTACCATATTACTAATCCCCTTAATATTCCCTTTTCCAGACTCTTTCTGATCTTCCTGTATATTCATCCTATCATCCGCACTTTTATACACTACACTGACCATACACCCAGTATCAATCAAAGCTCTCACTCCAATACCTCCGCAATAAACCTTAATACTCATGCACTCATCTACCAGACCAGCCGAAAATACATCTGAACTTACAATCCCTTCCCTAACAACTCAGCCCCTTCCCGCCTAAGGGTCCACCAGCTGTAAACCCTACACTGGCTCGTTTCCCGGACCAGTTCCCCTTCCCTGATTATTCATACCAACTACTTCATTCACACTTACATTCCTATTACCAACTACAGCTGAACCATTACCAACAACATTTCCATTACCCAAATTTCCACCACCACCAGCAACTACATTTTGATTCATTTGCATCATCCCAGGTTGTCTTACTCCCAACACCTACCAGCTACCGTGCCTACCTTCGCCACATAACGTACAGGTATTGCGATGGTACAACCTGCACATCCTCGAAAATGACCCAGTCCCACATTCTGCATACAGTCTTCTTTACATTCACACCTTGCTGATAATCTCTTACCCAATGATCTATCCCTCCACATCTCCTACATCCAGCCCGTTGAGGGTCTGTGCAATTCATAGCCATATGGCCCACTTGCCCACAACTAAAACACGCCCCATTTGCCCATCTACATTCTGAAATCAAATGCCCCATCTTACCACACCTAAACCCCTTCACACCTATACCCCCTGCATTCTCTCTGTTCCAGGTCCTATTCATATTCTCTCACATTCCCTTGATTGTACCCAACATTTTCTCTCATGTTCGTATTACCAACTGGTGTTCTACTTGCACTCATTGCATTCGTACCTCCTGCATTCACCTGTATTTCATTTTCACCCCCATAGAAATCCTCTAAGAACTTTACCATAACTTCATACAGATTGGCCCTAAGAGCATCCCTATACGACTTGTACTGTGGCACTGGGGAAGCCTTTTCATTCATTCCCCTACCACTGTACACATCATGCCTCTCATACTCCTCTCTATCTCTTTCATTCTTCTCAAACTCACGATCTTCTACTATCTCTAACACATCCCTCCACTGCAATCGTTCCCTACTCCACCTCATTTTCTCTTTACGCCTCGCATTTATAAACTCTGCCACTGGAGGAGGGATCGTCTCCAGGAATTTCTTCATCAACATTTTGTTTTCATTTATCCCCTCATCCCCAAACTTCACTCGAGCCAATGTTTCCAACCTATGCGCATAATTATCCAATTGTTCATTCTTTCCTCTCCTAGCCTTATCAAAGTCATTCACCCGTCTATACTTTACACCCCCCTTTACTCTTTCCACTTGTTCCAACATTCTTTCTTTTACTACTTCATACTTCGGCTCACCCACACTCACGATCGCCTTGTAAAAATCAAACATTCTTCCTTCCAAAAACTCACCTAACTCTTTAACCCAAAACACCTTATTTTCATCAAATTTCTCCTTACAGTAACTCTCATACTCTCTAAAAAAAATTTCACACACATCCTTAGTTCCATACACATTATATTTATTAATCTTCAGAATGTCCCTAATAAGGACACTCCGTGCAACTTGAACATCAACATCTCTCGAGTCTTCAGACGTGGTATCCTCATCATAAATCTCATTCAGTTCCTCATTCACACTACTATATAAAGAATCTATACTCTTACCTTTTGCTATCACTCTTCTTTTATGTCTTCTATTCTTCAACGTCTTCTTCTTCTGATCCTTCTTCTCTTTTTTCTTTTCTTCTTTCTCCTTCTTCTTTCTATTTTTATCTTTCATTTTCTCTTTATCCATATCCTTCTCATCCACATCACTTACAATCTTTTCCTCTTCCAAAACGCTCTCTCCCTTCTGTAAATCTATCTTCGGAGTAGAGGTTACTTTCTTTTGCGTCCCTTTCGTTCCAATCTCTTTTGCAAACTTCTTATTCAGTATATCATCCATTCTTGCTTCTATTCTCATTTCCATTTGTCTTTCCCTCTCCTGCATTCCTTCTTCCATCTCTCTCAGTCTATCAATTAAGTCCTCATTCTCCTTTTCTTTCTTCCTTAATGCCTCTTTCAGTCTCTCTACTTCCAATCCCAATCTCACTTCCTCAGGCGTAGCCATCTTACCTGCTATCGTCTATGTCCCCTTGGTCCTCCGTCCAGACGCCCCACGTTGGGCGCCAGAAATATGTCGTGGTTTTGAGGCCACAAACAAATCTCAATAGTCGTGGGTCCTGGAAAGAAAAACCAGAGAACAAACCAAAAAAATGAACACAATAAAACACAGGACAAATAAATGAAACCCTTAACACAAAAAAAATATGAAGTTTATTAAAAAAACAACCACCAAGGTTTTCTCACATTTCACCACCACCAACACAAGGCGTACTTAAAGGAGTAAATCTTTCCTTAAATCCTAAAAAGAAGAAACCAAGTCCAAAACCATAGTCCTATCAACCCCACGGCAAGGGTATGTTTAAGTTTATAATTAAAACCTTAATTCTACAATTTATATTTCCTAATACTAAAAATACCTTAAATCCTTCATTTATTAGATTTTTATTAAATATAAATTGCTGGAAGTAATATGTCATTGTTTTTATCTTTATCAGTCCTTTTTTCCTTATGTTCAATATTAATATCACTGTTGTTTTTTTTTTTCTATTCTTCAAGCTTTTATAATGTTATTGTCAATTTTATTCTTTCACAACTTTTAGGGTGTGTATCTTTTGCAAATATTTTTCTGGTTCCTGTTAAGTGTTGTGCTTTTTCGTTTATCATCTGAGATTCTCTTTACAATGCAATTCCTATTTTAAACTTTTCTTTCAAAATTGTTCAATTTAATTATTTCTTAGTTAGTCATCATCTACATTTGTGGTCTTTACAATAAATCCCTATTGTGTCAAACTCCAGTTTCATTTTTTAATCTGGATATCGTTCAGGCCTTTACTATCTATTTTACATTTCCATCTGTGGTCCAGTATCTAATATGTGGCTTCTCATTTATCCTCAGTGCTTGATCAGGAGAACTCGCCGCAGGAAAACAAAAAGTAAGAAAAATAGAAAAAAAATCTACCTATAAACACAGGTTACATAGAACAAATTATAAAAAGAGGGAATAACATATGAGGAATGTAATTAAATTCAAGCCTTTACTATTACCTTTACTTTACTATTATACTTATTTATTATTATTAAGTAAGTATAACTTTACGAATAGTATATATTGTTGTGAATTTATTAAACCATTAGTGGCAGAGATAAAAAGAAGACAATTCAATCAAGAATTAAGAGGATTAGTAAATCAGTCTCAAAAATAAAAAAAAATAAAATAAAAAGTAAGACCAGATTGATGGAAATAAGGAGAATTGAATTGGCGACCGCGTTGGAGTGCTCCAGCGTTTTGTATACTTTATTGACCAATCCCCCAAACGCAGTGAAGCCGATGCAGACCAAGGACAATGTCGCAATCTGCTGGACCAACCTGCAACAGTACTATCATAAAAATAAAAAAGATACAGAATAAAACATAAGTAAATATAAGGAAGAGTTATATAATAATAATGAAGTATCTTCACACCTTGCAACTTGTAAATCTTCACTTTCTTCTTCTAATCTCAAAAAAAGGTCCACAAGAAGCACGCGTTCAAAGCGTTCAAATAACGAAACGAAATGCCAGAACTAAAAAACATACAAAGAACCATTGTCAGTGTACAAATACGATTGCAGTAGAAAATATAAATTAAATATAAATAATTAAATAAAGAAGGAGATATAGTATATGGTATATATCAAGAAGAATAATGAATAATATATAATGAAATATATACATAGGGTTGTGAAAAAAACGAAAAGGTTTTTTTTTTATTTTGTTTTTTTTTTTTGTTTTTTTAAACGTTTTTTTTTAATAAAAATGTTTTTGTTTTTTTTTAAAATTACCTTTTATGTATATTAAAGATGTTTTACAATTAACAGTAGTAACCAATCCATTCTAGGCCTAAAATGTCTAACTATTAATACGGATTTTGATATATACAGTGGTATATATACTATATAGTATATAATATATATATATATATTATATATAATATATATATATTATAATATATATATATATTATATATATATATTATATATGATACCCAAACCATCCATTGTATAACAGGTTGTTTTGGGGTGTCAGGAGAAAGATGAGAATGGAGGAAGGTGATTGTTTCTGTGAGGGAGAGGTATGTGTGTAAAGTAATACTTTCTTTAAACACAAGAATATCCATAGGTATACTAGAGTTGGGTGTAAGGTGAGAGATGGTATAGAAGTGAAAAGTAATGATTGATTTTGTGTTGGTGAAGAAGATGTTTGAAGTATGTATTGGATGTTAAATCAGTGAGGGGTTTAGGAATGGGATTATCGGATCATTAAGTTGTTCTTCTATGTAAAATTAAGTTAGTGGGGACTTGGATGGAGAGGAAGGTGATACGGAAGGGAGTGGGTAAAATTAAGAGGTGAGAAGTTTTTAGTTGCAAACACGGTAATAAGGATAAGTATGTAAGAGGGCTCGCAAGAAAATCAATTGAATGTGAACAAGTTGAAAACTGAACAAATCTCTGGGAGCAATGAAGGAAGCAGTTGTTACAGTGCAAAAGAAGTAGTGGGTGTGCTAATAGTACGGAAGTACATAATGATAACGAGTGAGTGGTGGATGAAAGGGTGATGCAGAGGGTTAAAAGTAAAAAAAGAAGCGTGGTTGGAATGTACTAAAAGCAATGATGAAGTTTCAAAAGAAAGATGCTTTCCAATTATATAAGGAGGAAAAAAGGAATACTTAAAATGATGCATACGTAAGAGAAAAGAAGAGGTAAATGAACTAGTTTGGAAGGAGGATGAATGGGGACTACAAGGGAATAGGAAGCTCTTCTGGAAGGTAAGCCGCGAGAAGGTTTAAGAATTAGAATAAGGGGAAACTGCTTAGAATAATGAATAGGGATGGTGTTTTTGTAACTGATTGAAATTGGGATGGAGTGGAGTGTGGGAAGAACCACTTTGAAATAGTATAATATTGGCAGTAATGAATGTAGGTGATAATGAGTGTGTGTGGGTTTGATGGTACACAGAAGGAATAGGAATTTTGGGGATGAGGTTACTTAGCAAAGAGGAGGAATATGGGTAGAAGTGAGAAGTTGAAGAAATGGTAACATTGCCAGGTATAGATGAAATTACTGGTGAAATGATCAAGAATCGGAGGCAATATGGTGATTGATTGGATCTTGAAGTTGTTTAATAAAGCGTTTATGGAGGGTATACGTTTCGAAGGATTTGGAGAAGACCTGTAAAGTACCTTTTATACAGGGTAAGCGGAGATAAAGGAATAGAAATTATAGGGTATTAGTTTATCGGTGTTGTAGGGAAGATATAAAGCTGTGTTTTGGTCGAAAGAGTGCGCCGAGTGACTGAAGGATGATTGGTGAAGAACAGGTGCGTTTAGGAGTGGTAGAGGATGTGTGATCAAATCTTTACATTGAAGCAAATGATAAGAGAAAATGAAGAGGAAGAAATAATTGTATTTAGGTTTTATGGATTTGCAAACAGGGGTATGATAGGGTTAATTAGGGGAAGGTCTATGGCAGGTGTTTAGTGATATATATGTGTTGGTGATAGGCTTCTGATTGATATCAAAAGTATGTATGACGATAGTGAGGAGTGTGTAGGAATAAATGGTTTCAAAAGTGATTGGTTTAGTATTAATAGCAGAGGTGAGGCAGGGTTGTGTTATGTCTCCTTGGTTTTCATTTGTATATAGTGGGTTATGAAAGGAATTGAAAGGTGGGTGTGACAGAAATGGTGATAGATGATGGAGATGAGTGGAGGGTGCCCTACTATTAATATGCGGATGATTTTGTTTTGCTGTGGCGCATCTGAAGAGTTTGAGAGGGAATTGGTAAAGCAGAGATTTGGCAGGGTGGGTAAAAGGAGGGTTTGAAAGTGAGAACCTAGATAAGAGTTAGGTTATGGTTGTAGGTGAAGGACAGTCCCTCAGTGTGAAGTTATGTTAGATGGTGAGAGCGTTGGAACAAGTGGTCGAGTGTTAAAATATTTAGGTATATGTTGATGAGAAATGGGATACGGATTGATGCAGAGTTAGTAGCAAAGTTGTGGAATGCAGGAAGGTGGCTGGGTGCAATTAAATCGTTTGGTGAATGTAAAGGGACTAAAGTCCCCTTTGAGTGTGCTCGCGAATCTTCATGACGTTTATGTTGTTACCTGTGGTTATGTATAGTAGTGAGACTATGGTCTGAAATAAGATGTATAGATCTAAAGTTCAATGTGTTCAGATGGACAATCTTAGGAGCAATGCTAGGTGTGAGAAGAATTGATAAAATGAGGAAATGAACATATTGAAGTTGTGTGGTGTGAAGAAAAGGGTAAACAAGAGAATAAATGAAAGTAATGTTTGAGATGGTTTGTCATGTGGAAGGATGAATGATAGTCGGGTTTTTAAGCAGATTTATAGTGGCGAGTGTGTTTGAAAACCGACCGGTCTGGGAGACCGAAGAAAAGTGGATGAGTCAGTAAACGAGATGTTCTGAAGGAGACGAAATGTGAGTTTGGCAATGCGAGAATAAAGGTCATAATAAGAGAGAGTGCGTGGTTTTGTGAGGGGGTATGGTTGTGGCCACTTGGGTCAAGGGGATGAACCTTTACACTGACGATTTTACCATAGGTGAGGTCGTCGCGTCCCGTGAACTTTAGGGTGGATTTCTGACTGCGAAGAGTCCTTACTAATTAATGGAACAGAGGGGGGGGGGTAAGCTGGGCTTTTCTTTTCGACTTTTGTCATATTCTTCTACTGCTTTTCTTTTCTGATGCTTGTTACGCACCTTACCACCGTCTTGGGGAAAAAAGGTAGATGAAGAATATATATTATATATATATATATAATATAGTATTATATATATATATATATAGGTAGATGATAGAAATATATATATATATTATATATATATATATAAAATAATAATAATAATCAGATGTGAAATGTAATAATTATATGCCCTAGAGCACTAATAAAACTTTATTAAGTACTAAACTCTACTTTATATATTGTATACCTCTTTTAACATATTGTATTTACTGTATTTTAATGCTAAATACCCTAAAAAGACTTGATATATATGAAAAATAAGTAATTTAAAAAAAAAAAAAAAAAAAAAAAAAAATTTTGGCCTTTGGTTTTTTTTTTTTAAAAAAAATGTTTTTTTTTAAAAAAAATTTTTTTTTTTTAAAAAAATGAATGTTTTTTTTAATAATACAATAAATATATAAATATATTACCTCTCAAACGTAGAACGTAAGATCATGAAATGTTGACGTTTATTCAAGCTCACGTTCCTTTATATCAATCAATAAGAAAAAAAACATAAATACAGTCTATAGTCTGTTTTCTCTTTTATTTTTTCGAAATTAATGCAAACACTGAAAAATATTTATCATAAATTAACTTATTCGATTTACATCACTTTGCATTTAAATAATTTTTTTTAAAAATATTTCCCCCCTTCACGCCCATAACAAAACATTCACTGAAATCCTTGCACTCCGTGTTGGTGGACGTTCTCGAAGCAAACCCTAAAAAAAAGAAAAAAAATGATAAATTATGAGACATACAAAAAAAACAAAGCTAAATTACTACAATGCCATCGGAGCCACTAGCCCTTTTGACATTCATAGATCTCCAGATACTATGAATGTGCTCATGTGTATTATTTACTGTCAATGTTAACTTGTGTTTGAATTATAATTTTTTTATTATTTAATATCTTTCTTTTTTTTCTAAAATTATTGAAATAAGCTTGAGACACCTTTTATTGCTTAATCAGAAGAGCTAACTATTTTGATAAGTCTTCTAAAGAAGGATACACCTCAAACACCTGGCCCTAAATACCTAGGAGTCACGTAATTATTACTTGAACAGTGATTTATTTATGAATCGCGCTAATTTTTCAACTTTTTTAGATTTCTGTTATAACACTTAAAACCATATACCTAAGCTCGGCACTTACGCTTTTATTGCTACACCAGAACATGTAAGTACTTTTAGAGTCTTCAATCTGGTTAATTATCACCCAAACACCTGCCCTTAAATACGCCTAGAGTCCAAATTTATTACATGAAAGTGATTTAGTATGAAGCTAATTTTTCCAACTTTAGATTCTTTAGTATAACACTTCCAAACCGATTTACCTAAGCTCGACTACGCGTTATTCATACACCAGAATGAAGTATTTAGAGTTACTTCAAGGGAACTAAAATACCTAAAACACCTGCCAAACTTCATCAGGAGTTCCAACATATATTACTAATGAAAGTAGACTCTTAGTCATGAGCAATGCTTATTTTTTTCAACTTTAGATTCTTTGTATATTAACACCTGAAAACGACTATACCTAAGCTTGACTTACGTTTATATTCCTACAATAGAATAGTAAAGTATTTTAGAGATCTTCTCAATAGACAGAACTCAAACTACCCTGCCGATACCGCCCCGCCCTACTAATTTCTATTACCTAAGAGTACCAAATGATTACATGACAATGATTTACGTATGAATGCTATATTCTTTCAACTTTAGGAATTACTCCCTTGTATAACACTACTAAACCGTACTTACTCTTCCTAACTGCTCTCCGACAAACGGTTATCTGCCTACATCAGAATGTAATTTACAACAATGCTCCATAGAAAATATATCTACTCAAGCCTAAATACTAGAGTCCAAAATTATATATGAAAAGTGTTAGTAAGAATGCTAAATACCGCACGACATCTAACACTATACTTCTCACTAGATATCTTTAACTCAACTCGACCAGCCTCATCTTACACTCTCTATACCAATACCTCCATAAATCCTGCCACTACGTTTCTATTCCGCTACATATATCCATACCACCGTAACAGACTATAATCATATACACGCTATATTATCTGCTCACACATCAGTCACACTTATATATCCATCTCACTCTACATCAGTTCACAAATCCTCATTAGACATACAGCCTTGCTGCTTCATCACCACGATCTATACGCTACTCCTAGACACGACTATCACTCACAGTTCAACTACGATACTCTTATACACTCATCTGAAATAAGTATCCTACTGCTCACATCGAGCATTCTGCTATTCTCGTTACTCAGTTCTAGACCTTTCCTTCACTTTCATAACAACACTTTAAAACCTAGATATACCTGATGCTCGACTACGCTTTATTTGCCTACACCGAATGTAAGTTTTTAGTCAGTCATTCAACAGAAAAACCTTCAAACACGGCCTAAATACCCGCTACTCGGAGTCGACACCTATCAGCATCTTTCTACTCTACCACAATGACACATATCACTCCAACTCATTTCTAGCACAAAGACCCTGATAGTCACATATGACTCAACATTAATTAGCTCGTATACGAGTTCCTATTTACCATACTCTCTCATCACACTCTATTCACCATGCATCCAACCACAACTCCCGCTCCCACCATCGCGCCACGCTACTCCCCCCACTTATCCCTACCACCGACTACTTACTGCATAACCTCTTACCCCAGCATCTTCCTCTCTCCACGCGGCTACATCATCTACATCCTTCATATACCATCACCCCGATCTCACAGTCGATCCCCGGACTGCGCATACTCTAAAGATCCACTTCCTCCATCCTTCAATAACATATTCCACCTCTACCATCTAAGTCTAACAGCATCTAGCATTTCAACGACCGACTCTACCTATACTAACGGCCTCTCCACTTAACTCACTGAATACCACCTCCCATCTCGATCCTGACCTATCACCAATAATCCTATCTAGACTCATAGTATATCGCCTATGCGCATACTCTATACTATTACTCTCCGACTCTATATCCATCAACCTAAGCCACTAACAGACACATCACAAAACCTCTCGCCATCAACTATCAATACATCGATGAATCTCATACTCAACACATTAACTAATACGAGCAAGTCGAATCTATTAAACTAATTTACTTACACTTATGACACTACATGAATCTAGCTAATATATTATAATATTCTACACACGAATACTCAGCACACTATCCTACTATACTCTATCATTAACTATATCTAAATATCACCTAACCACCACTCCTGCCATATATAACTACATCTCCACAAATCAACAACTCTCTCGCGCATGATCCCTCCTGTATCCCTATCACCCGACCCGTGCCTCCAGATCTCCACCTCCACCCAAACCCATACCCGACCGTACTATATCCGTGATCTGACTCACGATCATACATCTACTTGCTGACCTCTCCTATCCATCTCTATATATAACTCTACACTACTCTCTCACTATCTCCCAACTACTCCATTCAGCATCACTATCACAAACAATAACTATCATAGTATACATCAACCTCATCTCTACACACCATCATCGCTCATCACAACAACACAATCATATATCTCTAGGCAGCGTAACACCAACCATCCTCCTTCATATATCTCTCACTAAGAAATATCGCAGACACACTTCGCTCAATTTATCTACATAACTGCATCTACACTAACACTAGACAATCATCTGTCTCTTCGTTATACAGCCAATCACCTCCATCAACACCGCACTCTTACTACTCACTACATCCCGCTCGCTCTTCTCACTATCAGCTATATCATCTCACAAAATATGTAATCCCTATATCTAGCCTCTTCACGCGCCTAACATCTAGCAATTCCAATCCTCGCCTTCCACTTATCTTTCGATCTCCTGCTCTCTCACTCCACCTCACTAGCAATACATCGTTCCAATATCCGTCCTAAACTCACCTCCTCATCAGTAACTATACTCTTCACTCTCCTCATAATCCATGATCCAACTCGATCACTACACCATCACAATACAACCTCCGCATCTTCCTGCGCTAATCAACAATTGATACACTAACACCTCGTGTGATGCCTAGCGTTCACTCTCATAAGCTCAATCTATCTTATCCATTTATCATATTATCGACATACCTCTACGCTCTATGTAACATCCATATAGATCATAGATAGAAAACTACTATAGCTCTCATATAATCATCTCTATAACTCAATAACTCCTCTCATAAGAATAATACTCCTCATGCCTTACTAACGTTACTCTTCTATACCCTCATACCACTAACTCTACAACATCTCATCATTGCACATAGATCACGCTCAATACTAACACACTATAAATGTCCTCCGTCTCCTCATACACTCAGACATCACAACTAGATACATGATACTATCTCTATATCTACACACGTAACTACACTACCCTCTTACATACATCTAACATATCTACTCCCTTACACCGTCACGCGAACTATACCTCATATTACTCACATTATACTGATCAACTCACATATACGAACTCCGCGACCACTTCTCACTCTCTCCCTCTCCATCTGTTCGAGTCACGCCATCCAGACTGACCCACCTACAACCAAACATAGCCGCCGACAGGCCACACATCCCTGCACCAGCGCTCCTTACTACGACACCTCCGTCACACCACATACAAGCCAATCCACCTAGGAGTCCAAATTTATTACATGAAGTTGATTTTGTATGAATGCAATTTTTGCCCACAGCTTATCTACGCCAGCTAACTTCTGTATATACACTACTTAAACAATACGATATTATCTAACTCGACTACGCTTATTCATCACTTCTCTCTGCCTATCTGAACAACTCATACATGGACAGACTCTCAATATTACATACCATGCATCTCACAACTATATAAATCACCTCCCTTCATCACTTCTATCCTCCTCATTACTAATCAAGAACAATAGCACCCAACAAAACCACACCTTCGCATATATAAACACACACCCTCTCTGACCACACGCAATTCTTAGTACGAGCCTTCAATGAACACTCATATACTCTACTCACTCCGAACCTATTCGACCCAACAATAATTTCCGCACATACGAGTGACGCACATCCAATTTTCTCAAACTTCATATCCCATTTACTTAATTGCAGTCTATTAAACACTCCACTCAACACACAACATTATACCTGAGCTCGGACTACGCTTTATTGCTACATAAAATGTAAGTATTTTAGAGTTCTCAAAAAAGATACCTCAACACCTGCCTAAATTACCTAGGAGTCCAAATTATCTACATGAAGTCAGAATTATATGTATGAATGCTAATCTTCAATCTTATATTTCTTGTTTATACACACTTTAAAACATTATACCCTAACTTGACCTACGCTTTATCTCCTACACCAGAATGTAAGTATTTAGAGATCTTCAAAGAAGATCCTCAAACCACCTGTACCTAATCTTCATCCTAGGAAGTCCAAATTATACTTTGAAAAGTGATTAGTTATGAATGCTAATTTTCAACTTTATTCTTTGTTTATAACCTACTATAATAACTCATACTAAGCCGACTACGCTTTATTGCCTACACCAGCAATGTAAGTATTTTAGAGTTCCAAAGAAGATCCTCAAAAAACCTTCAGTGCTCTAAATACCTAGTAAGTTCAATATTACATGAAAGTGCACTTAGTATGAATGCTAATTTTTTCAACTTTATGATCTTCTTATCATTTATAACACTACCATTAAAAAGACTTATACCTGAGCCGACTACCGCTTATTGCTTACACCAGAATGTATAATATTTTTATGAGTTCTTCATACGAAGAGATACCTCAAACACCTGCTATAATTTACCTAGGAGTCCAAATTATTATAGGAAAGTGATTATAATGAATGCAAATTTTCTATTCAACTTTAGATTTCTTTGTGTTATAACACCTTAAAAACATATACCTAAGCTCGACTACGCTTATTGATTCCTACACCAGAATGTAAGTATTGTAGATTCTTCAAAGAAGATACCTCAAACACTTGCCTCAATTACTAGGGATCCAAATTATTACATGAAAAGCTTATTTAGTATGAATGCCTAATGTTTTTCAATTGATGCTTTGTCTATAACACGCTAAGACGATCCATCATACCTAGCCTCGACTACGTTTATATCTACACCCAGCAATGTAAGTTTTTAGAGTTCTTCAAAGAAGATACCTAAACACCTGCCTAAATTACTAGGAGTCCAAAATTATTACTATGAAATGTGATTAGTAATGAATGCTAATTTTTTCCAACTTATTAGATTCTATTTTTAACACTTAAAACGATATACCTAGACTCGACTACGCTTTATTGCTACACCAGAATGTCAAGTTATTTAAGAGTCTTCAAAGAAGATGAATTAAACACTCCTAAATTTACCTAGTGTAGTCAAATTATTACTGAAATTGATTTATATGAATGCCCTTAATTTTTTCAACTTTAAGATTTCTTGTCGTATACATCACTGAAAACGAAATACTAAGCTCGACTACACGCTTTATGCTTACACCAGATGTAAGTGTGCGATTTAGAGGTTCTTCGAAGAATGGAACCTCAAACACCTCGCCCTAAATTACCTAGCCAGTCCCAAATTATTTATGGAATGGATTTAGTATGAATCGCTAATTTTTGTGCACTTCATAGATTCTTTGTTATAAAACACTTAAAATATATACCTAAAGCTCGACTTACGTCTTATTTCTACACCAGAATGTAAGTATTTATAGAGTTCTTCAAATAAGACCTCAAACACTTGACCTAATTATCTACCGTAGGCATCCAAATATTACATGCAAAGTGATTTAGCTGTCGAATGCTAACTTTCAACTATAGATTTCTTATTATAACACTTAAAACGATAATACCCGAGCTCGACTACGCTTTATTCTACACCAGAATGTAAGTATTTTAGGATTCTTCAAAGAATAACCTCAAAACACCTCGCCTAATACATAAGTCCAAAAATTAATTATCAATTGAAAGTGAATTTAGTATGTGAATTCTATTTTTTCAACTTTAGATTTCATTTTTATAACACTTAAACGATATTCCTAAGCTTGACTACGCTTTATTGCTCTACACCAGCATGTAAGTATTTTAGAATCTTTTAAAGAGATACCACATACACCTGCCTAAATTACCCTAGAGTCCAAATTATTACATGAAAGTGATTTATATGAATGCTTAATTTTTCAACTTATAATTTCTTTCATTACCACTGAAACGACTATACCTAAGTCGACTACGCTTTATCTACACAGAATGTACATATTTATAGAGTTCTTCAAAAAGATACCCAAAACACCTGCCTAAATACCTAGGTAGTCCAAATTATATATGAAAGTGATTTAGAATGAATGGTAATTTTTTCAACTTATAGATTTCTCTGTTATACACTTAAAACAGTATACCAAGCCGACTACCGCTTTCATGCCTACACCAGAATTAAGCTTATTTTAGATTCTTAAAGAACATAACCTCAAAACACCTGACCTAACATTACCTAGGAGTCCCAAAATATATTACATTGAAAGTGATTAGTCATGAATGCTATTTGTCAAACTTTAGATTTCTTTGTATATTACATGTAAAACGATAACCTAAGCTCGACTACGCCTAATTGTTGCACCACCAGAATGTAAGTATTTACGAGGCTGCAAAGAAGATACTCAAACACCTGCCTAATTAACCTAGCATGTCCAAATTTATTACAGAAGTGACATTTTAGCTATTTATGCTAATTTTTTTTCCCAACTTAGATTCTTAATTCATAACACTTTAAACACAGTTACCTCGAGCTCGACTACGCTTTATGTACATCCAGAATGTAAGTATTTTAGAGTTCTTCAGAGAAAGTACCTCCTAAAACCTGCCTAAATACCTAGGAGTACCAAATTATTACATGAAAGTGCATTTATATTGAATGCTACTTTTTTCCAACTATTAGATTTCTTTCTTTATAACATACATAAAAACGAATACATACTCGACTACGCTTTATTGCTACACCAGAAGTTAAGTATTTTAGAGTCTTCAAAAAAGATACTCAAACAACCTGCCTAAATTACCTAGAAGTCCAATTCATTACATGAAAGTGATATAGTATGCATGCTAATTTTTTCAAATCTTTAGATTTCTTTGTTATAAACACTTAAAACGATATACCAATGCTCGACTACGCTTTATCTCTACACCAGAATGTAAGTATTTTAGAGATCTTCAAAGAAGATACCTCACAAGACCTGCTCTAATATTACCTAGGAGTCAATTATTACATGAAAGATTAGTATGAATGCTAATTTTCAACTTTAGATTTCTTTTTATAACACTTAAAACATATACTAGCTCGACTACGCATTATTGCTACACCAGATGTAAGTATTTTAGATTCCTTCAAAAAATACCTAAAACACCTGCCAAATTACCTGAGGAGTCCAAATTATTACATGAAAGTGATTTAGTATGAATTCTAATTTTTTCAACTTTACATTTCTTTGCTTGTTATTGCACTTAAAACGATATACCTAGCCTCATTCGCTTTATTGCTACATCAGAATGTACGTATTTTAGAGCTTTCTTCAAAGAAGATACCCAAACACCTGCCTAAATTCACCTAAGGAGTCCAAATTATTACATGAAAGTATTTAGTATGAATGAATAATTTTTTTTCACCTTAATTCTTGTTATATAACACTTAAAAAACAAGTTAATACTTAGCTCGACTACCGCTTTATTGCTACATCAGAATTATAATTATTTCAGAGTTCTTTTAAAAGAAAGATACCTCGATAACACCTGCCTAAATCCTAACCTAGAGTCCGAATTCATTAACTTGAAAAATGATTTAGTATGAATGTTAATTTTTCAAACCCTTTTTAAGATTTTTGAAAAAAACACTTAAAACGATAAACCTAAGCTCGACTACGCTTTTTATTGCTAAACCCAAAATGTAAGTATTTTAGATTCTTCAAGGATTTACTCAAACAACCTGCCTACATTACCTATGGAGTCCAAATATACATGAAAGTGATTTAGTATGAATGCTAATTTTCAACGTTTAGAATCTTTCCTATAACAATTAAGAAACCTCACTTTATCCATAAGGCTTCGACTATCGCTTTACTTGCTACACCAGACAATTGTAAGTATTAGAGTTCTTCAAAAACATGACCCTCTAAAACCCTTCTTCGGAATGCAGTCAAATTCATTACATGGAAAAAATCTAGTATGAATGCTATTTTTTCAAAATTTTAGATTTCTTGTTATAACACTGTGAAAACGATTATACCTAAGTTCGATTACGCTTTATTGCTACAACAGATTGAGTAATTTAGAGATCTTCAAAGAAGTTTTACTAAAACACCTGCCTAAATTACATAGCTAGTGTCCCAATAGCAGATATATTAGCATCAATATGATTTTCCAGTCATCTGACATATTGCTAAATTTTCAACTTTCAGATTATCTTCTGCTCCTGAGAGCGAGCGTGCCAAACACGACTTTCATATACCTCAAGCTCGACTACGCTTCTAGCCTCCTCTACATCCCAGATACTGATAACGATATCTCTTACACTCTTTCAAAGAACGGATTTCACCTCAAACACATCCTCGCCTTAACATATTATCTACCTAGTGACGTCCAACAAATATAATATCCATGAAAGTGCTTCAGTAAAGAATCGCTACACTCTTCTTCTTCAACTTCTCAGATTTCTGTCCGTTATACACTTAACACAACCGATTTATATCCTCAATGCCTCGACTACGTTTCCTATTGTACGTACCATGCCAATATGCACAGGTCTATGTTAGCATTCCTGCATAAGAACATAACCTCAATACACCTTGTCTCTATCATTATACTTATCCAGCTCCATAACTGTCATTTACTAATGAACATGACTTCTTACGTCATGAGACTGCCAATCTTCTTTCTAACATCTAGATCATTCTTGCTTCATATCTCATCACAACCACTTAAAACCACCATTTCCCTTGCTATACTAAGCTCGTGACTACCGCCCTTTATTGCTATTCCTTCACGATACTGTAAATCATTTCTTTACAGATCTTCCAAAGAGACCTACGCTCAAACACCGCGCGTGACACTAACTATACCTACGGAGTCCAAACTATTACTCATCGTGCGAATTCTCAACTTATCCTTCATCGATACTTGCCTAGACGTGTCTAGACTTTAGATTTTCTTAGTTTGATTAATCCACCTTTCAACGAGGGCCTCCGCGCTCTCCGGATACCTAGCCTGACCTACAGCTCTATGTCACTTGCTTATAGACGCGAACTGTCCATAGAATTCTAGACGTCTCTCTCTAAGAATTCTTCCGCCGCACTACCTCATCACAACCAATCTGCGAACTCTAATAACCTCGTAGTCCAATTCCCCACTACCACCTTGAAAGCTTCGACTTACTTAACTAACCTGTACTTACACTGCTTTAAAACCTATCTTCTTAGATCTACATCTCTCATCCATCATACAACAGCTCGCTTCCACAAAAACTAGATCTATACTCTGAGCTTCGATACTAACCATGCCCCTCGTATCTCCGCCTATCGCTCTGCACATCTAAATCAAATGCTCAAGTATTTAGATTCTTCAAACACGTGACTATACGACCTACATCCTCCTCGACAGACACCCTGAGCCTCTTCAAACATACTCATCGCGAGTTCCAAATTCATTCTATCTACAAGCTCTACACCACAGTATAGTCACTCACGACTACACCGCGCCTTTAATTATGTCACTTGCATTAATTTCTCTTCAATCTATCTTATTTCTTTCTTCTCCCACTCCCGTCTTCTATAACACTCTAAAACGACAAATGCTCATACCTCTACAGCCTCCTTGACCTACGCTTTATTGCTTCCTTCGTATCAGCCAGTACAGTCGGCAAGTTCATCTTTAAGATCATACTTATCAAAAGCAAGATCCCCTCATAACACCCTTCGCCCCTATTCCCTTTCTTCTCATTAAGCCGCTTTTAGACCCCTCATGAGTCCAAATTATTACCACGAATGATTTAGTATGCAATGCTCTACATTTTCAATCCCACTTTAGATTGCTACTTTACTCCGCCCTTATCACACTCTAAAACTGACACACTAACCTCATCAGCCCGAACCTACACTTTCTCACCCCGATCTGTCCGATACACTCATTGAATCACAGCTACTTCTTAGACGTTTCCTTCCAAAGAACGTGATACACTCCAACACCCTCCTAATTATCGCCCCTAGGACTTCAAACATATTACAATCGAAAGTGTGATTAGATGAATGCTATTTTTCAACTTAATTTCTTATATAATTCTACTATTTATAACACTTAAAACGATGAACCTAAGCTCGACTATCGCGCCTCCTATTATCATTGCTACACCAGAATTGTAAGTATTTTAGAGTTCTTCAAAAAGATACCTTAAAACACCTGCCTAAATACCTAGGAGCTCCACAACTTAATTCACAGCACGCAAAGTGAGCTATTCTCTATGCTTCATGAATGCGTTACATTTTCAACTCTGACTGACATATCTGTCCACTTGTCAGTATCTATAACCACGAAAATGCATAGTACCTAAGCTTGAACTACGCTTATGACACACCAGAATGATGACGTATTTTTATAGTTTATCATAGAAGATACCTCAAACACCTGTCTATATTTACCTAGAGTCCAAATTATTATATGAAAGTGATTTAATATGAATGGAATGCTAATTTTTTCAACTTAAATTTCTTTGTATAACACTTAAAACTGCAGTATACCTAACGCTCGACCTACGCTTATGCTACACCAGAATTAAGTCATTTTTAGATTTCTATCAAAGAAGATACCTCAATACACTTGCCCTAATTACCCTAGGAGTCCAAATATTACATGAAAGTGATATGATTTAGGATGAATGCTTATTTTTTCAACTTAGATTTCTTTGTTATAACACTTAAAACGATAAACCTGAGCTCGACTACGCTTATTGCTACACCAGAAAATGTAAGTAGTTTAGAGTTCTTCAAAGAGATACCTCAACCACCTGCCTAAAATTACCTAGGAGTGCCCAAATTATTACATGAAAAGTGATATTAGTATGGAAATGCTAATTTTCAAACTTTAGATTCTTTCTATAACACTGAAAAACGATCTATACCTAAGCTCGACTTACGCTATATTGCTACACCAATATTAAGTATTTAGAGTTCTTCGAAAAATACCCAAACAACCTGCCTTTACATACCTAGGAGTTCCAAATAATTATATGAAAGTATTTTTTATCAATCTAATTTTTCAACTTTAGATTCTTTGTTATAATAACATTCAAAACGATATACCTAAGCTCGACTACGCTTTATGCTACACCAGAATGTAAGTATTTTAGAGTCTTCAAACAAGCATACCTCCAAAAACACTTCCTTACAATTACCTTAGGAGTTCCCAAAATATTATTACATGCAAATGTGATTTCAGTATGAATGCTAATTTTTCAAATTTAGATTCTTTGTTATATAGCTAGAGAACGTATATACCTCAAGCTCGACGACGCTTTATTGCTACCACAGAATGTAAGTATTTTAGAGTTCTTCACAAAGAAAGATACCTCAAACACCTGCCTTAGAATTTACCTAGGAGTCCAAAATTATTACATGAAAAGTGAATTAGTGTGAATGCTAATTTTTTCAAACTTTAGATTCGCATTTTTATAACATTAAAACGATACACCTGAGCTCGACTACGCTTTATGCTACACACAGAGTAAGATATTATATAGCAAGTCTCCTAAAGAAGATAACCTCAAAACTACTGCCATAAAATTACATAGGAGTCCAGACATTAATATACCATGAAAGCATGATTTTCAGTAGTGAGAATTCTAATTTTTCTCAAGCTTATAGATTTCTCCTGGATTCTATATAACAACTTATGAACACACGATATTACCTAAGCTTGACACCTTATAATTGCTTACAAACCAAGCAAGAAGCTATTTTAGATATCTCAAGAACGATACCTCCAAAAACACCTGCCTAATTATACCTAGGAGTCAAAATTATTACATGAAAAGTGAATTTCAAAGTAGATGAAATGTCTAAAATTTCCTCCGTTTCCTACAGCTCGACTGGTATCACCTTCG